>JAAAKQ030475756.1:71325-82353 GCA_010016005.3 Zanna intricata | reverse complement strand
TGTCCATACTAGTATTTACGTAGATCCCTTCAAAAGATAAATGCTACATAATCTATTTTTTTTAAAATAAATCTACATCAGGGAAGTTAATTATACAGTTAGCGTCTGAATTTAGCTTTTGGGAAGAGTAGAGCCAAATTATTGCACCATATTTGAGAAGTATTTTCCTTCCTGATTTTAACGTTAGACCAGAAGATGGAGCGTAGGCAGGAGTTGATGTATTTCAATTCTACCTTTCCAGGAAAGAAAGAAAAGATCAGTGATAATGAGTGGAGAGAAGTGATGGCAGAGAATGGCATTCAGTTCTGTTTGATCAGTTAGTATACATTATTGCTTGTGATGTACATGGCAGGTGAGTATTTCTAACATTTATTTTTAGTGGTATGTATTGAGTTTCAGGCCTTAAGGTTTTTGGTATATTTTTATAGATTCATTGAGATAACCAGTAATTTAGAAATTGCTTTCTGTGTATTGTAATTTTATTCCTTTTTTAGACTTTTCCTCCCAATAAGAAACTATACTTTTTAATTGTGTTATTGAAGCGTAATTCTTTTCTGTTTGGATATTATTTTTGGTAGAGCTTCCTAATAGCTAATAACAACTATTCTTGCCTTTCTTTTATTGATATTTGATGTGTTCTCATTGTCAAATATTAAATATTCAGCAACTCAAGAACTAATATGTTGTTAACATATTCAGAAAGAAATAATGTGTATATGAAAATTGAATTTTTACTTATTGCAAAACTGTAGAACTGAGTCAGTGTCAAAAAAAAAAAAAATGAAATAAGTGCTTCAACAATAAATTTCATTATATAGTTACTTGTATTACCTCAATCAATCTCTAAAATAAATAAATATGCATAACAAAGAAATTTGCTTACTATAACATATACTAAGTCAACTACAATGAAAAAATGTTTTCTATCTCATTTACTTAAGATCTTCATTTAATGAATGATCCATAATTTTCCATTGTTAAGAATTTAAAATTTCCCCTGTGTACATTGGTACACAGAGTGTACCTTCTGGTGCCCTTCTGTTCTTAACTTTGTTGAGATTTGCCTTCAATTTTAAGGTAATATACTCATCAAAGGAACAGTTGAAACTTTACACAAAATTTCACTTCAGTAAATTGCATATGTGCGGATGTTTGTGCTCATTTTGTGTGAGGACACTCATTTTTTTCCTCCAAACTGGTAGTTATAAAGGTAAATGTATAAAGCTAAAATGAATGAAGATCACACATTCAATTAAAGTTGACTCTGCTTAAAGAATTGTACGTGCTCACATTCATTTGTGGAAGAAACTGCTAATCATATTGATTCTCTTTTGTACATTAAGAAATAAAAATCTTAATATTTGGTAAAAGAGAATTTTTGTAAGTTCCATAGATTTAGAAACGTTAGGTTTGAGTACGTAACAAAAGTTATTATTAAAAATATTTTTTATTTCAATAAATTTTGTTTTTTTTGTGTTAGATTTTGTATATAGAACTAAAATTAAATTTACACAACATAGCTTATGTTTTAGCAGGTGTCGGATCATCCAATATCCAATATGAAGAAAAACCATATAGTTGTCCTAATTGTGGTCGTAATTATAAGAAGCGGTGTACTTTGAATCGTCATATACGTTATGAGTGTGGTACTGCAAGGAAAAGTCTAGTCTGCTATTTGTGTGGTCGTTTATATACAAGACCAGATACGTTAATAGAACACATTCAAAAACATGATCATAAGAAAGTAACCCGACAAATTAAATATAATTTATAATATTTTTTACACTTACAAATTTATAGTGCCTTATTTAGATGAAAATAGAATTTATTTATTAATATACTATTGTTAATTTTAGTTATTAAATATATTTTGTGTCTATTAAAGTAATTTCTATTTATTTATCTTGTATGTTGTTTTATTTTTTTGTTATTTAAAATTATCAGCTTTGAAATATGCAATTTTTTTTGTTTGTTGATTAAATTGGCATTATAAAAGGACTGATAAATGCTTTCCCTTTTATAAGTCTCATAAATTCAATTGTGCCAGAGAATTTTTAGTTGCTTATTGTAAATATTATTGTGCCCTTTACATTTCAATTTTATGATTGAATAAATAAATTATTTATTTAAGAGAATTTCCTGTCAAAATAAACAGTTGATTTTTTAAATATTTTGTTTAATTAAAATTTAATTACATATCTTGATTTTTTAATATTTCTATAAAACACTTAGCACACCTGTTAATTGTTATTAATTATGTTCAAGTCATTAGGTAGGTAGGTAGGTAGGTAGGTAGGTAAGAAAAAGGAATTTTACTGTAATTTTTGGATATTCAATTACAGAAATTAATAATAATTTATTTTTATCATTTAGGTTTGATTTAAATTTTATGTATATTTTTTCTAAATCACAGAAACTTTATCTCTTGATGTCATATTTTTAGTTTTATTTATAATACTTAAGATGGTGGGATTTTGTTATTTCCTGTTAATAATACTTTTTGTTTTGTAAAATAAAATATGGATTTATTTATTTAAAACTTCAAAAGAAATACTTGTCTTTGTTGGTACTACAATTAAAAGTTACAAAAAAGAAGTGAATAACATTTTTTAAAGTATGTCCTTCAAAAGAGAATTAAAAATTATATGTTTTGTTTCTATGTGAAATGAAAGTTTTTTTAACATGTATTTAGAAGATAAAATTGTAGTAGAATCTTATAAGATGTTTATGTGTGATATATAAAACATGAGTTTAGTTCATTTGATAACAACATTTCTTGATAAAATAAATACCAAAAATTAAAACAAATATAATTGATAATGCAGGATACAAAGTATAAATTATTTTGAGATAATAATATTCGCCTAGAGCTGGATGGATTGGAGAATACTGTCAAAAATAGTCAAATGACAATGAGATGAGTATTATTTACAGTGATTAGCCAAATTTCTTTTTATTTTGTTAAAGAATTAAGCTTTTATATTTGTTGATACAGAAAATATGTACTAATGTTTCAGTAAGCAGCATAATGCAGTTAAAAGTTAAATAAAATGTTTAGGAAGTAATACAATAAATATTTATTATAATTTAAAAAAAAAGTAAATATGTAGTGATTCAGCTAAATAAAAAAGTGATTAAAAAACCATTTTGAGGTGGTTAAGTTAATTTGAAATTATCAAACATTTATTTATATTAATTTGATATTTTAATTTTAGAAAACTTTTGTTCAAAATTAGTTAAGTATTTTTTCTAATTGTGGATTATGTGGAACATATCATTTCTCCTACCAAAGAATATTCCATGAATTATATATCATTGTATATTATTTTTAAATCTTAAACACTGGAAGATACATCTCAACATTTAGCTGGAATATTGTACCTCACAAAGAAAAAACATAGTGATTTGGTTTTTTAACACATATTCCACCTCAAAAAGAAAAAACATTGTGGTTGGTATTTTACCACACATATTCCTGTTGGGTTTTATATATATTTATATATTTTTTATTTTAAATAACCTTATTTATAAAGTAATTTTTTGTTACATTTTTTAATTATCTAAGATGCATGTAACAGTTTTCTTTGTATTTAAAGTACTGTCATCTAATTTAGAACAGTTGTCAATTTAAGAAAAAATTAAAAAAATTTCAATAGCTTATTAATATCTATGGAACTTTTTTTTATAAAATATATATATATATATATATATATATATAACTTAAAAGTTTAAAACAAGGGTTTTTTTTCTGTTATTTTAATAAATAGTTGACTGGTGTGTTTTAACTTGCTTGTTTCAGTTTAGGTGAATTCAATTGTCAAATAAATATTTAAAATATTATGATTTATTAAAGCTAAAAGAAAACTTTTTGTTAAAATTTGTAACTCTGATTTGTCATTCCAGAATTATGATTGTTAAATATTTATGTATTTTCTATATTGATTTTATTTGTAATATTGTATTTATTATTATTAACTGCTGTTGCAATTCACTGTGAATTTTGTGAAAGTTATGGTCTAATAGTAATAAAGGAATAAATGATAATGCAGTAGTGACACGAATAAAATTAAGAATTTGACTATAGATAAAACAAAATTTGTTTCTGATAAATTAAAAAGGAGGATAAATTTAAAAGGTATTTATTAACTGCTGTTGCAATTCACTGTGAATTTTGTGAAAGTTATGGTCTAATAGTAATAAAGGAATAAATGATAATGCAGTAGTGACACGAATAAAATTAAGAATTTGACTATAGATAAAACAAAATTTGTTTCTGATAAATTAAAAAGGAGGGGTAGTATTTCTAGAACAACTGTTTATAGAATTAAAGAAATTTAATGGGTTTTTAATTCTCAGATCTTTACAAAGTATATACTGCAGATTTGTTACTGCAAAACTAGCCTTTTTTTTCAACTGTGTTCAGGATAGGTCCTGGTAATTTTAAATCAAAGGATGGCATCTTTACATCCATTTTTGAATCGTATGATGTTAGGAAAGACTTTTCCTTATATTGGTTTTGAAACGTTGGATTCTTACATAAATTTTCCTATCTTTTAGCATCAAAAGTTTTGTCATTTATGGGTATCACTTTAAAATCCATTATTAATTTGCAGTCTAGTGCATTATGCTATACAGTGGTACTTAATTGTTTTATTTTTGTTACAAATTTATTTTTACTGTGTTTTTGGCCAAGTATATTTTACATCTTTTTTGTCAAGATTTATTGTATATTTCTGTTGTCAAACAATTTTGCATTCTGCTATTCTTGTTTTTTAATGATAATAACCATTCCTGTGTTTGACTTTTAAAAAACATTTTACATCTTTGCTGAACTGAAACAATCTATGATATGGCTTCATTCAAGTTCTTTGATTTGTGAACAAATTCAGTAGTATAAACAGTGGAAGATTCTAGTTACTTTTCTGGAATCGAAAGGTGTTTTTTGAATTCTACGGAGGTAGGATCAACTATCACATTTGAGGTATGCTGTGAAAGACCTTAAAAAACTGAGCCACTCCGTTCAAAACTGGTATTAAGAATTGTTTTTATTTGTTTAATTTTTTGATTCATTGGTATGGGGGGGATGTATATTTATTGAAGAATAGATCTGTATTTTGTTAAATAATTTAATCTATATCCTTTTAGTTAATTTTGTTAATTTGAATTAATATTTATCTTTTTTTTTAGATAATTTAATTTTATCCGTTAGAGTTTGTTTTAAAAGTGTGGGTTTTTTTATGAGCAGGCATCAATAGGCTTTGGTCTATGGTCATTAGTCTGGTGGCGGTGGCGATTGGTAATGTATGAAAAAATGCCATGCTTAACCAGGATTTGAACTCAGGACCTCCACAAAAAATACTGTGATTCTACCTGCTCAGCTTCGGAGGTCGGCAGTTGTATTTTTAATATTTTTTTCAAATCTAATCATTACAGATAACTTGTTTAAATCCAGTATATTGTTTACTTGAGCAAAATTATTAATTGTTAATCAGTCAATCAATGAAACGGTTAATCAAAATCTATTCCCGATTATGAGGTTGTTTTGGTAAAAACAACCTCATAATCCAGTAATGTCTGAGGTTCCATCAAATATGTACCAACATTGAATGGGTTAATTTAGTGGGGATGCTACCTCTCCACCTCTGTACAGGTTATTATTTGGGATTTTCTCCTTAGTTCTTGTCCCTTTGTAAGCTGGAATTTCTAGTCGAATGAAAAAGATTAAAAATTAAAAATTAATTTATGGAGTTGTGAAAATTGACCATAAAAATATGTAAAGAAGAATATAATTAGGGTCCATAGGCATTTTTGTTTGAAATGTTTAGTTTTACTTCCTGTGGTTCCTAGAGTCGTGTGAAATAGGGTAATCATGAAAAATGATTAATTTTTCCATAATTTGGTGTAAATTGTAATGTTAAGGGAAGTTTTAAAATTTTAGAAAATAAAAAGCAAATTGTAATACAATCCCTACATTTTAAGTTTATTATGAAAAACAAAAGAATCAGCGTATTGAGGGAAACATAAAAATATCAATTCTGTTATATTTTTGTCATACAAATTAAAAAAATACTAAATTGCAACCGATATATACCTTAAAAAATGTTTATAACTTTTTTTTTTGTAAATTCAACAGTTTTTGATTAGCCAAAAAAACTAGTCCCTTTCATCGCCTCCCAACCATCCAAAACTATACAGTCACTTACAGCACTCCAGAATATTTTTAATGTTATTGTATTATGGTGTCATGTAGATAACCTGTAGGTAAGTAGAGTGCTTTGTCTCTTAATAACTATCTGGCTACTGAAGCATAGTTCATTCAGGTGAAAGTGGCCTCCAAAATAGGCAGGGATATATCTAACCTACGAATGAAGAAGAAGAAGAAGGAAAAGAAATAAAACATGTTAAATGTTGTTTATAATTTTCTTTAAATATTTTTACCAGTAAGTTCTGTTGAATCTTATCTACTCATGTAATCCTTTATTTTTTTTAGAAATTGTTTTGTGCTTATTCTCTTATTTAAATAGGGTATAAATTATATGTCTGTCATACAGAAACAAATTGTACACTCAAGAGTTTGAAGATATTCAAAATGGCTTATTGTTTTGAAAATGATTGAAGTGTTGCTAATCTTTAAATTTTTGATTTTTTAATATTTGTATATTTTAATATTTGTAATGATTTTTGTTAATTTGATGTAAAAATATATCTGTTAGTGATGTAGAATTAGTGGTGACTATAAGTGATCTGACCTCTCATAAGCTCAATAATTTGCATAAGGCATGTTCGAGAAATTGGAAAATTTAAGCTATTTGAGAAAACACTTTTCATCTTTCTCTTCATATTTGCAATTGAAAAATCTTTTGTGTGATGTGTGAAACTTTCTACAACACATTTTAATTAAATGTAATATCACTGTACAGTAAAATGAAATAACTGTAATATGAGTTATTTTCATGAACAAAAAGAATTATGGTTGTAGAATGTAGTATCTTATCAAAAATCCGTAAATATTTATTATGTGATAAGTTAACATTAATTATGTGATATTAACTTGACTAAGTGATAGATTAGCTAAGAAGGAATAGGAGGACTCATTTTAACCTCTGGGCACTTAAGCTTTGACTAAGTTTTGACTGTTGTGTGTAATCTCTCGATAGGAAACAAAGAGTCCCTAGAAAGTTGCTCAGAATATCCGCTGAGTCTCATTAAAGAAATGGCTGAACTGCCAGTAATTAAAAGGGACCAGCACAATTTAATAGGTTGATCCAGGGCAGTGACTGGTAACAGTTTCATGGTATGCTCTAAGGGAGAAGAAATATAATGTAATAAAAAGAGGGAAGGTTGTAGGAAGTGGTAGATCAACCCATAGAGGGATTATGATGGAATCTAGATAATACATCTAAGCTATATATGTGAAATTAAGTATGGATATCAGAATTCGTGGTAATGCATTAAAAAACTTCTTTTTTTCTCAGTGTATCCGAATGCTCTTGATTTAAGATAAGGGGAACTCTCTGTATTTTTCTTGATAAGTTTGTATTAAGTTTATGCTGTGTTTTTGTCCCAGTATTTTCGTTGAAGAAACATTTGATTTTCCACACGTTTATTGTATTATATTTTCATTGTTTTTTAATTGAAGCATGACTATTATTACTGTTATCAGAATATTATTTGTAAAATTCCTGTTATTTCTGGTTTACCATGTAATTATTTTATGAATATGTTTCTATATATGGTGTGGATTGTTTTTTTTCTTCAAAAAAATAATATCTTTCTATAAAGTATTTCTGTTAATTATTTTATGATCATCTTGTTTTAATTTTAATGAATTCCTGTATTTATTTTTTATTTTGATGTAAGAAAACAAAAACACCATCAAATTAAAAAGAATTTTTGCCAATAGTTAGCTTTTGGCTTACTGCATGAAATAGCATATCAAGCCTTTGGGAGAATAAGAATGCTAAGCTATGCTTTTATTATGCATTACTTGTGTTTTTAGGATGTGCAAAAAACTGTATTTAAATGATTTTTATAGGATTAAAAATTAGCTTGTGCCTTGTTTACTTTATCTATTTCTTGAGAATTTTGATTGCTTTTTTTTTTAATTTGAATTATTCATTTTATTGATGTTTTTGTTGACACACAGCAATGTGTTGCAGGAAATAATCAAAATATAGCTGTCAAAATTTTCTCTAAGACAGTGAGTGTAGATACAAATGAATTTGAAAAATTACCTCCGCAGTATTGTTGTCCAGACTGTGGAAAGTCTTATGTATGGAAGCAAGGATTAAATACTCACAAAAGACTACATTGTGGGAAGGAACCGCGTTTTCAGTGTCCACACTGTCCTAAAAGGTGCTATCAGCGGGGAAATCTCGATAGTCATATTAGAAATGTCCATACTCACTTCAGTATGAATAAGGTGATTAATTTTTAAAATATTTTCATATTAGTAATGAATACTTTTTCTTTCCAAACATATTTGAGTTTATCACATCAGTATTAGATATGTTAATTCCTTTGGGAAGGGCTGTTTTTATATATCATTTAATTGTTCATTTTTTCTTTTACTCTTGAAAATCATTTTACAAAGAGTTTTATTTTTAGTAAATTTTATTTGTCTAATTTTAGTCTATGAGCTTGTTCTTCTTATTACCTCTTGTAGAATTTCTTATTAAAGCTCTCCTAGTCTCAAGTCTCCTGACCTCCTGACCGAGTCCTTTCTTCCAATTTGCCCAACATGTTCTCGATGTTGAATTAATTAAATGAGTAGATGAGAGTAGTTTAATGTTGCTATTTTATTTTTTAAAATTGGTTTATAATTCATCTAATTTGGTTATGAAAGCTATAAGAAAGAGTTATATAACTTTTTAATTCTTTTATAACTTTTTTAATTCTTCACTGGAACCTTTTTGGCGATATTCTTAGAAAAATTTACTTTATTATGTAATTAAATTTATAAATATTTGAATTGTGTAATTAGATACAGAGTCAGGCATGGCATTTTTCATATGTTATAAATTTCCATTTCTATATTCCCACATACAAACTTCTCGGTAAGCTTTTATGGTGAATTAATTCATAAAAAAAAAAAAAAAAAAAAAAAAAAATTAGAAGAAATGAAGTAAGAAAAGTAAACATTTATGAAATCTGAATGGAACAAAATAGAATGACTTGTCAGGGTTCTGTGTTTTAACTAAACTAGTGATTATAAACTTAATGTAAAAATCTTTCCTTTTTTTTTTTCATTGTGTACATATTCATTTTACTTTTATACATGGCTCCCTGACTTTTTTTTATCTATTTATTAGATTCTTTACAAGGTTCTTTTATTTTCTTCTCCACTTAAAGTGAAATAACCTACTGAAGCTAAGATATTTTTCCAATTGCTGAACTTGTATTCATCTGCTTCTCTAACATCTTCCTTGTTTGGTTTATTCTTTATAATTTTTTTTATCCAAATGACTTCTGGATATTCTGATAAATTTTTTCTGCCTTGTCCACTACCTTCATTATTTTCAAATTTTATTATTTTAATTTTATTCTTGTTAAAATTTTTATTTAATGTTCTGCAGAGCTAATAAATCCATAAAATTATTTCAGAACTTGTTATTCCTTTGCACCTAAAATAACAATTTTATTGTAACACTCAAAACAAGTACTTTTAGGTTGGAAGTACATTAGTTAAATATATTATTTATTTTATTGATTTATTATTTCTTTATTTACAGATACCATCTTCAACATGAACTGTCCAAACAGCAAACTTGATCGACAGTTAATTATGCATTAAACTGTTTGTGGTGGTCAAATTTAATGCCGAAGAAGATTTAAAGACTGTTATATAGGATCATTTATTCAAGACATGTTTTTTTTTTATTATTATTTATTTTCAAGGAGTTACTGTTTATATTCAATAAAATATTTATTTTTTAATTTTGTTAGAGAAAAAACTCTTATGTGTGTTATTAATGTATTTTATTTTAATTTATTGGAAGAAAGTTTCTTCATTCACATCTGTCAATACAAGATGTCAATGAAGAACATTCACATCTGTATGACAGATGTGAATGTTATTGCAAAGTTTTTATTTATTTATTTTTTATAATTGTCTGTCATTTTGCTTGTACTTAATTTGTTGTAAATTAAATTTTCATAGGACATTTATACTTATAAATATATTATTTACCCAAGAATATAAGATGCACTTCAAGTGTTTTAACTGCTTTTGGAAAAATAAAAATATGGTCTCATTAAAAAAAAGTTTGTGTGTGTGCATGTGTGTGCCCGCATGCACGTTCGAATATATATATACACATATATATTTTATTTGTATTAAATTTTTAAACTATTTAGAATTCTTCCATTTAAATCTATGCCTTTGTGTCTAGTGAACTGTGATTTTAGTTTAGTTGATGTACTTCATTTTAGACAGAAATAAATAATATTTATAAAAATGGTCAATTTATTTTATATTTATAAAAATGGTCAATTTATTTTATACACATAAAAAATGAAAGTAAGTTTAATTTAGTTTTCATGGTGACTTTCTGTTCAGTTGGTACTGAGATTAATAATTCTCTTAGTAAAATATTTGCATTCTTGATCCCTGCCACACATACTACAATTAATTCATTCATCTCATCCTCTGAAGATATACCTTAACGGTGGTTCCGGAGGTTAAAAAAAAAACTTTCATTTACCTCATTTAAAACTGTAAAATTAATTAGATGATTAGAATATGTTAATCAGTTTGAGAAGAACTGAATTGATTCATACCTGCTTTCATAATTATTATTGAATGCTTGTGTAAATATTATTATTGAAGTTCGTATTGAAATGCAAATTTATTTTTATGAGAATAAAAATGTAGGTAGTGTATATAAAGATTAAGAACTAATCTTTAACACACCACATGGGTTTAAGAACTAATTACAAAAAATATTCAAGATGTGGAATATGATGCAAGTATATTGAATTTTGTATCTTGAAAATCATGGCATACCAACATGGCTACCAGAAAAGTAG
>JAAAKQ030475756.1:3460-71225 GCA_010016005.3 Zanna intricata | reverse complement strand
AGAAAAGTAGCATATGACATGTTCTCAAAGAGGATGCTCCTGATGATGTATTTTCAAATATGGAAAAAATTTTAGTTTCTTTCCATGATGAATGAATTATCTGTAAATTTTTAATCATTAGTTTATTCAAAGCAACTTCTGCACTTTGGGTTCAAGTTTGAAAAAAGAAGAAGTACCTGAAAGTGTTTGATTGGTTTCTTAAAATAAAATTGTGCAGTAATTTAGATACTGTTGTAATATCAGTTTACAACAAGTTTATTAAATAAATGTTTTAAACAAAAATATGAGAGTCTAGAAAATAAAAAATTAAATTATCTTTCTTTCTCTTTGAGTTTTCTAATAACTATGTATGCTCTCTCTCCCTCCTTTTCTCTCTCAAAAATAGATCCAAGGCCAAATACATCTACCTTGTGGAATCTGTTCAAGTGCCTTTCTTGATGTCTCATTCTTTTATTATCCAAATGTGTCCATACCCTGTAGCTCTTTAACCACTCATTGTTGATACCATTCTTCTTATTCTTTAATTTTTTCATAGACTGGTTTAGAAAATTAACTTTTTTAAACTACATTTCCCTGCTAATAATCCTTTTTCATTCCTTTAACCAAGTTCCTGAGGTTCTGATCCATACAGTAAGGTATTTTTGATAACACTATGTGCATCCTGTTAAATTGAATACAGGATAAATTTTAGATGTTAAACTTCAGAAAAACAATTTGGATATTTGAATTTTCAAACATATGAAAACTAGTATTCATTTCATTTTAGCAGGTTGGAGTCATACAATATTCATTGTAAAAAAAATTCAGATCTCATGTTATCCTACATTTGCTATTTACATTTTTGGAACAAAATTGCAAAATTTACTTACTAATCTTATAATATCCTTTATATTGATTTATAATGTTCATTTTTTAAAATAATTATGTCATTGTAATAAAAATAATTCACTGTTTTTGTTTTTTGACTTAATATTCTGCTATTTTTAAAGGAACTTCAGAAAAAAAACAATTATTTTAATTGAGCACTCATTGCCTAGTAAATTATGAATCAGAAAGTAGCATTTGCAGCTAAAGAAGTGAGTATTTGTTGTAATTATTATGAACTGATAATGGGCAGGTAAATATTATTCTAAATTTTGAGCAGCACACTCAGAAAAGTTATGTTCCATGTCATAAAATAAGAATGGATTAGGGGTCATCTTTGTTAGTGATTATTACCTGCCAAAAGTCAGAAAACATGAATTCATAAATGCGCCGTAGTTCTAACTGTGATATGTGAAGTAGTGTAGAGTTGGCACTGTTAATATTAAAGTAAAAGGGATAGTTTACTGCAATAAGGCATGTTGGTTACAAGAACCTAGTTGTCAGTCCAAATTAGTCCAACTAATTTTTTTTTCCTTGCTGATTTATAAGTGTATTGAACATTTGAATATCATTTTCAACTATAAGATTAACTAAAAATTATTTTATTTTGGATTAAGTTATATTTATTGTAGTTTGTAATAAGGAAGTTTATTCATGTTTTTTTGATAAGTTTAAAAAAAAAAGTAATTGTAAATTGGTAAAGAGATATGTCTTAAAGTTATAGTAATAAGTTATGATAAATCAAGATTGTGTTTTTGGTCATTTTATTAATATTAATTGAATAATTTTTTAATCCTTTAGGTCACATTGTAATATATTTATGTATTTTTATACATTCTTGAGAGCTTTTAAGTGAAATTTAAATATAATTATTTTTCTTTATAATTAAGTTGTGTGTATGGTATATAAGAGTGTGTGTGTGTGTGTGGCGTGTGCATGCAAATGAAAAGTATTGCTATTTTAATTTTTTTTTTGTGAATTGTATGTGGAGAACAATAAGTTACAATATAGTAAAATTGTTTTTATACACGTTTTATTTTTTAATGTATAATAATGGTATATTTTGTAAAATTGTCAAAATATTAAGTTTAAATTGCATTATTATTTAAAGATTTCTTTTTTCAAGTTTATTGTAAGACTATTTAAATTTAATTTTAAAATAATTTTTTTAATGATTTTGTTACAGGTAAAAATTATCTTTTTACGAAAGATACCATAAGGATTTTAAGGATTAAACAAAGAGCGTTAATTAGGCGTATGACAGAGAAGGGATTTCAAAGCTCTGAAATATACAAAAGACTGTTATGTGAATTTGGACAGATGGCCTTTAGTAAAGATTCCGTTTGGAGCTGGATTAATAAATTCAGATCTGAGGAATGTTGTAGCGATGATTATGATATTGGTAATTGTCCATCTACATCACGTAGTAAAATCCAAAATTTATATAAAGTACATAAAGAAAAATTTGTAAATAGTAAAAAAGAAAATTATGTTGATGGAAGTGAAGCATATAAAATTTTACATTAATAATTTTGTTTAAATATTATTTTTTATTGTTGATATAATTATTTCATTATTATTGTTGATAAAAAAGAATTTCAATATAATTGTTTATGTTAATAATTTTTTTTCATAAAAAAAATATTTCAATGTTACTGATGAAATAAAAAGCAATTTGATTTTTAATTTAACGGCAATTATGTTTTGATGATAATGTTTTTTGTGATCTGATTCAGTGTGGATTCTTTTGTTGCTTGATCTTATAATATTTAACAATTGCATTTTACTTAATTGCTAATTTTAAGTTACTGTACATGGTTAATTGAAATAGTTGGATTTCTTAGTGTCAGCTGATATATATATATATATTAAATGACCACTTGTTAGTTACACATAATTTTGGAATTTCATGTTAAGGTTTTAGTAATTATGTTGCATGATTTATTTTGAATTGTATGAGTTATTGCACATGCAAATAAATGTATGGTGTGCACATTATTATTTTTTATTATTTAGATTTTTTATTTATTATGTAGATAAATTTGTTTGTTGTTAGTTAATGACTTTCAGGAATTTGTAAAGTTTTGTATTATAAGAAAAAAAAAAGATATGTGTTGAATAATAATGATTATGATAATTATAAGATCAACATTTTTAATTACAAAATTATGTGTACTTTAAAAAAAAACTATAAAATATTGTTAAAAATATTCTTTGTAAATTAAGTGTGTTAATAATAAATTATATTAATATTGTTATTTGAAATAAATGTCATTGGTTTTTTTTTTTTTTTTGATTTTGTGTTGGAAATACAGAATGTTTTGAATACTATTAGTTATATTATTATTATCATCTCTTATATTTTGATATGTTACCAATTTATTTAGTTTTATTAAGTCTGTATTTTAAACCTGAACTGAAATTTAAGTATGTTATTTAACTTGGTGTATAGTTCATGAATTTTTTTTCAATCTTCAGATGATTGAAGGGACTGAAGGCTGTTCTTACATAGTTGTAAACATCTGAAATAAATCCACACATGTCGAGTTGACCAAATTTTTTTTAAATTTATGTTTTAAAATTGTTAATTACTGTTTTTAATTGCGAGAATGTTATATGTTATACTAGATAGTTAATGCACAAAATATATTTTGTGTACATTCATAAAAATTTATACGTTTTGCAGTAGCTGATGTAATGTAAGAAATGTTAGTTAAATTTTAACTGGTTACTCTTTTGGAATTGTTTTATGGAAGCTCTGGATCTTTGAAATCATGTAGATAGAAAAAATTATAAAATCAAAATTTTCTTTTTTATAAAAATTTAAAGGACATGCATGCTCTTAATGACATTTTTAATTTGGTATAAAATTGTTAGACCATCTGTCGGTTTTTTTTTTAAATAGAAGATCGTCACTGTTCACCCTCAAATATTCTCTTTTGTTTACCAAACTATGTTTTGTAATCAGTTATGTTGTCTCAAATTGGCATGTGGTAATTACCAATTGTAATCGGTAAGTTGTATCAGTTATTACTAACATTCCAGTAATTTTAAATGGCTCTGTTTATATCTAGAATTTGTTGTATGAAATTAAGGCTTTAAATGTGGCTGTAATACTATATTGACGCTAATTTGTATTTTTTAGTGACATTATATTTTATATATCACTTAATTTTATATCTATTTAGGACAGGATATATAATAAAAGAAGAGTAAACTTAAAGAAATTTGAGTTGCTATGTTTTCTCATGTAATATTTGTGTTGAGGTAATCTTTACTGTTATAAAACTTCTTATTTTTAATACTTTCTTCTTTTTTTAAATTATATGATTTTGTTTATTTTTGAGGCATAATCCAAAGAAAGTTTAGTTACAGTTTAATTGCCTTGTTGCTAGATTGAAATTTATTTTATTATCATTAGGTTTTTGTTGTGTTTGTTATCTATTGATTTGTAATCTGCAGTAATAATAAATTTGACTCTTGGATTTCATGAAATGATAATAAATTATCCTTTGAAAATTTTGTCCAGTATTGTTTGATGTTTAATTTTGTATTTATTTTTCTGTTATTCATATCTCCAGTATGTTCCATTTTATGATATTTATTAGATTTTTGTAGTTCTTTGTATATGTATGAAAAAATTGTTCTGAGCTACATGTTATGTACTTAATTTTTGGGAGGAAATTAAAAAATTTTATTATTATATGTATTTTTCAAATATTTTGTAATATTTTTCTAAACTTATTTAGAATTAAATATCAGAATGATTAGTTTTTATTTTGTTTTTTTTTTTATGATAATAATTTTGATTAGATTGATTTTTTAGTTTTATTTAATTTTTCTACTGTTATCTCTATTATTTTTATGATGTAAAGAAAGAAAATATTAAAATTGTACAAATTATATATTTATTTTTTTAACATTTTTTTTGGTCGGTATATCAATAGCATATTGGTGTCCTAGTATATGCATACACACCTGTCCATGTACGTGTGTTTGAAGAGTAAAACTAATGACCTAAAATTAAAACTACCAAGGAATGGAGTATAATTTTGAGATAAGTTATCAAATTATTTTTATCATTATTGCCAATCATTACAAATAGAAAGAATGATTCATAGTAATATTAAAATAACATTACAAAGAGAAACCCCCAAGATATGTTTAAAAATTTGAAACTGGATAAACTTCTCAATAATTAATCTTGTGTTGATGTAGATACATGACAAGTTATAAAAAGAAATATAAATACAAAAACCTACCTTTCACCTAAACTTTGCGTAACATTGGTGTACTCTACTGTTATTAAGATTATATCTTTGTTTAAAATTATATATCTTTTCAGATTATTTAGTTCTAATTTTAATGATTTTTTTTTTTTTGTTTTGTTTTATTTTACAAAAGTCATATGCAAACATATTTGTATATAATTGTTTATTGAATCTTTTGTTAAGTATTGAGATTATTTTTTGGAAGTTCACATCGGAACTTCATCATACTCTTCCAAAATGATGCCAAATATAAGTTTTTAAAGACATATGTTAAACCTTCATTGTAACCAAAAATTTATGATAGAAAAAGTGATGTTTGTTTTTGCTTTTTAATGTCATTTTTGTTCTTTGTGTAATTAAGATAATTATGCACTGGCATGTGCTGTATATATATATATATATAAACTATGGTTCGCCTTAGAAATCTTGAAAAGTTCATATGCACCTGTGTTTTCACTGATAGAATACATAAGTTGCCTTAACAAGTTTTGTAATGAGGGTAGGATAGATGCCAGAAGGTAGGGCAGAAAGAGGGGATACACTAATGTGTGTTTGTGTGCTGCAAAAACATGTGTACTTTTATCTAGTATAGAAATTTTATATACAGCATACATAATTTATAATCTCATCAGCCAAGTGTTCAGCTCAAAACTTTGTTTAACCTTATACTTTTTTAAATATACAATATAGTAACAATCTTTAACTCTTACATTTTACTCTTAATGTATTATATTTTAAAAATTGAAATATCTGGGCGATTTAATGAGATATTATGAATGCAGTCTTCTGTAGCTAATTTTTAAGTAATTATTGAGTAGTAGAAAAAGAATTTCATGATTAAAAGTTTGTGGCATTGATATGGGAAGATATCACTGAGCTATTCGAGGCTATACTTAACAGAATGATATTGGCAATATTGCAACTCAAGTTAGCAGCTCAAATTACTGCTGACATATGAATTGCATAATAATCACAAATAGATATGTTGGAAGCATAATTATATCTATTTAGAAAATTATTATTTTTGTACGAAGTTAAGGAAATATTGTGATTGCAAAAAATTTTGGTTTACAGATTTCAACAGAAATATATATTTTGACAATCCCTGAATCCATTTTGACTAGTTTCGGCATGGTGTTTTACGTACATACATACTTATGTATCTCACATAACTCAAAAACAATTAGCTGTAGGATATTGAAATGTTAGATTTAGGACTGTTGTAATATCTAGTTGTGCACCTTCTCTTTTGATTGCAATCGAATGGACCAGAAGTGTCAAAAAAAGATCAAAATCCAAAAAAATTTAGATTTTGGACTTTTTCTTAACTGCAGTAATAAGCCGTCATTGAGAGCTTTTCAACAATATGTCATAAATGGTACTTATTTTCAGTAGTTTCAGAGTTACAGCCAAATCACATTTTAATTAATGAAATATTTGGTTCTTTCAAGGGGAAGGCTCATCGGTTTGAATCAGAGTTAATATACATTAATTTTTTTAACATTTTTTTTTTTTTTTAATTATATTGCTTTTTTTAATTATTAGTCTCAGATTCTAAAATCAAATTTTACAATAAAAATTCAATAACAATAAAAAAAAAAAAATCACAGTTATTAATGAAATAAAATTCTAAGTACTTTTCATTTTAATTCAAATATTTTTACAAATATTAATAATTATTAATAAATCAATATATTTAAACTAAAAAAAATAAATAAAAAAGTTAAAAAAAATTTGTGTATGAAGGAAAATTTCCTTGATAAATATGAAGGAGCAATTTGTATATGTTGGATTCGAACCAATGTGTCCATGGTTATGGATCTGACATTGTCTTACTTACACACATAACTACTTGAGCTACGTGAAACAAAATTAATATATAAACTAATGTAAAATGCTTATAGCAGACATCGCAAAAAGAAAGAGATGCAATGTGATGTCCAGCACAATGCAATTAGAGATTAATGCAATTGTGTAACTGTCCACTTTGTTAAAGAATTGGTGGATTGTATCTCGCTTTCAACTGAAATAAGTTTAAATGAAGTGCAGGAAAAAATGTGTGTATGTAATTTAATAGGTATACAATGAAGTCACGTAGTGTCCATGACATATTTTTTAATTATAATTTTGTTTTTTTTTTTTTTTTAACAATATTTCATCAGGAAAGTGTTACATATGTATGATATCGATTAATTTTATTTTAAATTTGCGACTTTTTAAATTTCCTTTACCTGTATGCAAAACTAATCCCTTATTCTTAATGTTTGAAATTTGTTAAAAAACAGCTGTTTGTGTATTTAGTATATGTACATTAGTGCTGACATGCTAAAACTGTTTTAGGTCTGTCAGACATATCTTAAAGCTCTGTTTGCATTAGTTATAGCTGCATAATCTTTATCTTTATAGTGTGAATATTTACAAAACTGTTGTGAATGCATGTTACTAACTTTTTTCGTACGAATTTATCTCGCTTCTTAGTTTAAAATAATATCTTGTTGTAATACATAAAAATGAGTCAATACATTAATTGTTGGTATCACACTTTTAGAGATACTAAGTTTTTAGAGTTCTGACTAGTCCTGAAAAATTAATACAGATTTATAATTCATATGAAAACGAAAGAGAAAAGCTCAATTTATTAGTGTGATCAATTGAGCTAATTTAGCATATTGGTTGGCTTTGGTTAAAAAAATTCAAATATATCAAATAAATAAAAAAGATGACATCATGCATATGCTGGAGGTCAACCCACAATTTTTCTTTTTATCATTTTCTTTATTATTAGGTTTAATGGGATCATTAGAATTTTATACACCACCCTTTTTTTAATATTCAAAAAATTTCTTGAATATATTTCTTTTTGTTGTAAAATTATTGTTGTAAGGATAAGTTTCTTGTTTATCAGTAGGAGTAATTACTAGTTTAATTTATTTAATATTAATTAGTAATTGTAATAATTGTTTTGAAAAATAATGTGTTTGGGTGACCATTAAAGGTGCTTGAGTGTTGGATAATAGTAATTTAATATGTGTGTAATAAAACTATAAATAAAAAATAGCTGACTGAATGAATTCTGTCATTCTTTTTGGTGTTCTTTTTGAATCACTTCTAAAAAGAAAATGAGAAATATTTAAGTAAAATTATATATGATTGAGGCAACTGTAAATTTGGTTTGGTAATTGAAATTATGAAATTATCAATTTATGTTCATTTGTTTTTATAAAAATATTTATTTAGCATAATTTCCTTAAAATCATTGTTTACTTTGAAGATGAGCCTTAATCCTTATTTGTAATTCTAGGATCGTAAAATTTAATAAAATTTCATTTCAATTATTTATGTATATTAATGATTTTGTTCTAATTGATTTTTATAAATGACTTTAGTCTAATTATTCTATAATATTTAAGCTGTGTAATTACCATAAAGTCCATTAAAACTACAGTCTTTATCAGAAATATTTGTTTATGAAGAATATTTCACATTAAAGAACTATATTCTTTATAATTTTTCTAACTGTTGAAAAATTACAGTAAAAAATATTGTAATGAAACATGAAGGCTGAAAGTCTTTAATATTTTTGATTACTCATGTAGAAAGAATTGAGTCAATCTAGTTTAGTTTGGCTATTTTCCTTTAAAATAATGGCAAAGAGAGATCATTTTAATTTTCTGTATGTGCAATTATTTATTAATTATCCATGATTCTTTAAAAAAAACTTAGTAATATAATATGAGTAAATTTTGTTTTTAATGTATAGAAATTTTTTCAGAATTCTGTGATGGAGTTTCAGTATTCAACGGAGAAAGTTTTGTGTTTCCTTGCAAAAATTGTGGAAGATGTTATAAACATAAACAAAGTTTAACTGCACATTTACGTTTAGAATGCGGTAAAGAACCACAATTTAAATGTCCTTATTGTGATAAGCACTGTCATCACAAGAAAAGCATTAAATCTCACATTGTTTTCAAACATTTTGATATTATTAAAAATCAGTGAATCTACTATTTATACCAAAGTTAAGTGCCTTTTTTAAACCTGAAATTGTATTAAAGGATTCAATAACTTCATTTATTGCTGTATTGTGTTTAAAAAAAAAATATTCAAAATCATAGTTAATAAAATGATAAAATCTGAAAAGAGTTTTATTTTATGATTTGTTCAACTTATAATACTGACAATTTTTTAAATGAAAATAGTTGTTTTTGTTGGTACTTTACTTGACTTCAGTGCATGGATTAGAAGTTGTATATAAAACTCATGTACATGAAAATATTTGTTCAATTTAATAAAGTTAATTTGATCCTAAATTTGTATTTTTTCCCTTATAGCAGTAGATAAATAATTTATTTTAATTAAGTAATAACATAATCTAAAAGTCATCATTATTCATTATTAAATTCTATTTGACTGACTCATATGATTGTACAAATTATATATTATATATAATATAATGTATATGTTTTTTTAGTTGTCACATATTTAATTTTTTTGTTTCCAGTTTGTTACCCGGTTTTTTGTGTTTTGTTATATATATTTTTGTTAGAAAGATTTAGTTTGGAATTAGTTAATTATTTTGTCATGATATGATTTTTTTTTTATTATTATGAAAACATTTCTTTGTGCCACTTATTTTATGATTTTTACTAATAAAAAACAGCAAAATCAACTATATATTTTTTACTAAAACAATCATCCTTCAAGATACGAAAATATAAGTATCTTTTTAATATTATATTTCTGAATTAAAGAACTAAACAAATTGGCAGGTTTTACTTAATTTTTATTTCTATTTCTTTATATTTCAACACTATAAGAAATTTTAATTTCTTATACTTATTTCCCTGATTCTATCAGGTTACAAATTCTGTTGTGGAGATCTAATTAAACACTTTATCCATTGGCCTGGCAATCCATGAATGTAACAAGCTATAAGTATAATTGTCTGAAAAAGGGATGCAGATACTTATATGGGATTCAAATCAAGAATGCTTCATTTAGTATCTGTAGACTTCTGGATTGTTTTGTGAAGCAGTTTCAATCTATTTAATTGATTTATTTGAAGTGAACTAAATTTATATAAGTACCAATTAATATGGGTTAAATAATTAAATATTTTATAAAGGTTCATATTAAAACAATAATTACAAAAAATATTTTAAATGCAGTGTCAATAATTTGCTATGATGTTTTATTAATAGTTGAATTTTGTTGCACTACTGTATGATGTATATGATGTTATCAGTTTCACATTCAAGCAGAAACTGCATTGTTAAACCATGGTTTAACAATGCAAATTTCTCAGAGATCTGAGAAATCTCAGTCTGAAAAATCAGATTTATTAAATGTAGTCTCTTCCATCTCTTAACATATTATTTTTTTACTATCTATTCTATTGTACTATAGAATACAATAATCAGAATTATTTACATTTTTGTTAAAAACATTGTGAAGAATGTAGTTTATTGTTTTGTATGGCATTCAAAATTTACAGTAATACTGTAATTGTTGCTTAATTTTGGTATTTACAAAACTTAGTAGTTCAAAGTTTAAAGAAGTTTTGAGTGAAGTGAATTCTAGTTTTAAAAACTAATTGATTCATTACATTTCCAGAAAAAAAAGACAAAAGTAATATTAAAATGTTGATGATTTATGTTACTGAATGAATCTCTATTTCCTTAGAGCACAGAAGGTAAATTCTGCCGGCCTCCGTGGCGCGAGTGGTAGAGTCTCGGCCTTTCATCCGGAGGTCCCGGGTTTGAATCCCGGTCAGGCATGGCATTTTCACACATGCTACATATTATTCATCTTCATTCTCTGATGTAATACTTAATTGTGGTTTTGGAGGTTAAAAAAAAAAAAAAATACTGCAGTAGAAATTTTGCTTGATACAGGTGAGTTATGTGCTGTTGGTATTAAGTAGGACTTTAGCTGTAAATGTCACTTGATTAGATGATTTATCTAATTATCTTGTAATGTCATTGAATATTATTAGTTAATTAGGATAATTCACTATTAAATTAGAAAATTTTTTAAAGTGTTTTGTTTATTGAAAAGGTTAATATATTGCAGTCATCAGAATATTTTTACTTAAGAAATATTGATTTTTATATTCATTTTAAGATTACACCCTGTGCTTGTTTAATTAAAAAATTTATCTATTCATTTTATGTAAATCTAACCAGAAATTAATTATATATTGTTTTCTAATATTTCATTAATGTTTATATATATATATATATGTTTCAGTTGATCAACAACATTACTTAAATGAAGTTTTACTTACGAAGAAAGTGACTGGTCAACAGAGTATTGGTTTTTACCCGTGTGAAAATTGTGGCAAGACTTACAAACATAAATATAGTTTGTCATCTCATCAACGTCTTGAGTGTGGCAAAGAACCGCAGTTTAAATGCCCTTTTTGTGATAAACGTTGTCATCAAAAGGGGACTTTAAAATCTCATGTTTATACAAAACATTTTCATATAATAACTCAAGAAAATTTTAATGTTTCATTATAATTTTATTATTATTAATTTTTTTAAAGGATATTAAAAAATTATTCATTTTTTATTATTAATTTAGTTAATTTTTATTTTAAAAGTACAGATTTTTTTCTGTTAGGATTCCATGAAAATTAATAAAATAATTTTAATATTTACATGACAATAAATTTATAAAAGATGTGTTTTGTGGTTTGTATTTGTATTTTGATTTGTTATTAAGATAAGATCCCTTAATTAAAACTAATCCATAATTTTTGCTTTAAATTATTTACTTAAACCAACAAATTTTTTATGTTTAATAAAAGAAAAGGACTAAAATTTATGTACTAATTCTTTATATGACTTTTACAGTCGAACATCAGTATGAACTTCCATTGTATGTTTTGAACGATGTAACACGAATGAAACAGATTAATAGTTCTTTGCTATTTACTTGTGAAGATTGTGGGAAGAATTATAAATATAAAAGAAATCTATCATTCCATAGACGTGTCGAGTGTGGAAAAGAACCTCAACTTAAATGCCCTTACTGTAATTATCAGTGTTATCAAAAACAAGCTTTAAAATCGCATGTTTGTGCTAGACATTATAAACATTTAAAAAGAGAAAATTTTACTTTTTAATTTTATTAGATATGAATTAATTGTTATAGAATTCCATTAATCTGAATTATGTTATGTTGCTTGCAGTGGTATATAAAGTTCGTATTTCATGGATATTGCTACCATGTAATATAGTATTACTTATAATTTCTAATTACAAAAAATTATTATAAATATAACTTGAAAAATAGCAATTTTTCCTTTAAAAATGTATTTAAAATTCCTTAAGTTTTTTTTTTTTACAGTCATTAAATATTTTGAGATTTGCATTAGTAAGGATTTTGACATTTTTCATTCTTGGAATTTGTTGATATGTAAATTGAATTTTTTTTATTTGCTTTTTGTTGCATAAAAAGTTCATTGTAGTAGAAAATGTAATTGTTGAAATAATGACATTTTATGTAGGTATCAGCCGTTTTGATTTCTATTATTGAAAATATTGCAAAAATTAAAAATCCCATCTTTTATTAACTTTTCTCTGATCAAAATTTAAGTAGACTGCATTAGTATGCAGTTTTCCCAAAAGATGTTCAGAAAAATTATTGTAATAAAATTTATTAGAACATTGTGAAAAGTGTATTTTTGTTTAATGAAAAATGGTGTTACTTCAGGTTGGTGGGTGATGGAGTAATCTACAGATTCAGAAAAAGCTTATGTTTCCAAACAACAACTCCCGGTAGAGGCCCCCATCTGAATTTTCAATCAAAATGTCTCAAAAGACTTCCCCCTATTTTTTTTTTTAATGTAGAACCCAAATTTGGGCTCCTGGAAGTGAATAGTCTGGATTCACCTGAACTGAATTGGTCGATTGCTCGGCATTAGTATTAAAAGTAATGTTTAAACAATAAATATTCTGTGCATAAAAGTCTATGTTGGAAATAATGTTTTGTTGTTTAAAGGTAATTTATTTAACTCTGAATATCTTATAAACATATAAAGCTAATTACTGATAAATGACATTGCAGGGATTGGTTATCATATGTTTTGGTTGCTTTTCTATTTTTCTGTTTTTATAATTTTTTCTGAATTTGTCAAAATAGATTTATCTATTTAATTGTTATATATTGAATTCAAATTATAGTAATTAAAGGCTAATACTGATTATTTATTTAAATTGTATAAGTTGTTTATTACAGTAATAACAAGAATACATGAAAAATATTTAATAAATCTCAAAAACAATGAAGTTCAATGTTACTAATTGTTTGTATTGAAAATTTTATTCAAATCTTTTCAGACCTTTTTTATTATTAAGTAAAGTAATTTGTTACTGAAAGATAGTTTGCCAATCTGTTACCTTTTTCCCTCAACAACATTAACCAACTCAGGGGTATCCAGAACTATCATCAGCCATATTACTTTGGTCACCCTCAAGTGACGTGACAGAAATCTGCTCCCCCCTTCCCCCAAAGCTTTGGTGCTCATGAGATGCTACCTATTGGCGGTCTCCCCTGGATAACAAGAACAACCTGACCTCCTCTTCTGAATAGCCGTGATGCCCTTTCCAAGGGAGCTATTCTTCCCATCCATAATCTAATTTGTAACCTAGATTATATAAATGCAAAATATCATTCGGATTTCCTTAGCCATGAAGGAATAATGCAGAAAGAAACAAACAAACATTCAAATCTATTATGAAGTGTAATTTAATTTTATGTATTTCAGCTTAAATATATTTTGAAATGTCACCTTAGTGATTGGAAGTCAGATTAATGGGATTTTACTATATTTCTTTGTTAAGAAGTTATATTGAAGATTATTACACATAAACTTTTTATAGAATATTCATGTTTTCAAACATATTAATATTTTAGTCTTTTTTTTTTTAACTTTTTTTTGTTTAGTCTTAAAATCATCACTATGTACTTTATAAAGTACAAAGTACTTTGTAATTTCAACAATTTTTGTTCATGATTTATGCAGTGCAATTGAGAAAACATTCTTTTACTATTGCACTACACTTTTTCATGTGGCATGATTGCTTAGAAGATTGTATTAATGTTGAATTGTTATTCACTTCTTTATTAGAAATAACTTCTCATCAATCTCACTTTTGTCTAAAACGTTGAAAAATTTTTTCTGTTGTTTTCTCAAAAGTGTTACTTTTCTAGTCAATAATTAATACCTTTCATGTAATATAATCTTTGCTAATTATAAATTTATCTAATTATCTGTAAGTGATCTTTATTTTAACTATCACCAGAATAATCTTTTGTTCACCAGAAATAAAAATCATTTGTTGAAAGAACAGTTTAGTATAGTAACTTCAGAGGATGAATGAGGATGATGTGTATAAATGTGAATGAAGTGTAGTTTCAGATCGACCACTCCTGAGAAGTGTGGTTAATTGAAACCCAACCACCAAAGAACACCGGTATCTACTAGATCGTGGGTACCGGTGTTCTTTGGTGGTTGGGTTTCAATTAACCACACTTCTCAGGAGTGGTCGATCTGATATGTACAAGACTACACTTCATAAACATTCATACATATCATCCTCATTCATCTTCTGAAATAATACCTTACGGTAGTTCCGGAGGCTAAACAGATAAAGAGAAGAGTATAGTGACTGGTGATTTTTGAAATTTGGTTAATCAGATTTTCAAATTCTTTCATTTAGGTAAGATTAAAAAATAGACATTTAGTTTTGTGTGGAATTTTGGTTATAGAGTAGATAGTAGATTACAGAGAAAGTTAATCTGTTCACTTTTTATGAAGAAATGTATTTTAATTGTACTGGAAAAAAAAAATTTGTTTTGTAATTTTGGCGTTTCTTTTATTTGTTTATATTTCACATACATTTGTTTTTTTGTTTTATATTAATATAGTATTATTGAATATATTTTATTAAATGTTGATTATATTTTTTAATCTTAGGATTGGTGTTTTATGTTAAACATTAAATGTATGTATTGCAAATATTTTAGGTTAAATTTCTTATTAAATAAAATGGTTTTTTTGTATTTTAAAATTATTTTCTTAATAAATATCTAGTTGATTTTCTATTTTAGTCGACAATCTAATTGATTTTTCAGAAGAATATTTGTTTGATTTTAAGATAATCATATATTTTAATTTTTTGTGTATTGATTTCATATTATGGTGTAACAGGGGCTCTTATTAATTTGCATTTTACTCTTCTTCCATAATCCGTTTCTGTATGCCTTACATAATTAAAGTGAATGTTATTTCACTTCTCTGGGATCTATATAATACTTATGTGTTACCTGTTTATTGTTTGATGTCAGCCGTAATTTTCAATATATCTGGCGTGTTGTACCAAGAATTAAAGTTATATAGAGAATGTACATTGTTATGTAAATTAAAGATTCAGCTTTATATGTCCATAGCTAATCAATTGTACTGTCCATGACACAATCAAATGTACTGTCAATGTTCTAAGTTGAATAAACAAATTGACTGCTCTTAGTTACAAGTTAGTAAAGGCAAATAGAAGAAAAAAAAATACTATGCTAAGTTATATTTCAGAGTTAAGCATTTTATGATTATATCTTACAGCCAGTTATTGTACAAGATTCTTACTTACCAGGCATGATTTCAAATAAACATATGCTTTCTGAACAGGTGTATTTCGGAATTATTTCCTAATAAAAAACACATTTGTCAGTGTTGTACTGTTACATGTTAATAGTAATTTACAGCTTGTGGTTTCAGATAAATTAATATTAAGTATTTAAATTAATATTAAGTATCTAATTGTTAATATAGCTGTTTTATGATGGCTAAAGCAGATTTTAAGTTTATTAATTTTTTTTATTTTCTATTTATTGTATTTTAGTCAATTTGAATTCTGTACTTATATATATATATATATATATATATAGTGTGTATATAAATTTTCACTTACTCTTCACCAAATTGGTTAATTTTGATGATGGTCTTGGTAATCAAAATATCATTTCATTGTCAATAACAAAACCTCTTTTGGTTTACATTTGATTACATTTTATCTACTTGACAGTATGAAGTTATTTTTTTTGTTGATTTGTAGTGTCCACCAGGCAATAATGATATGTTGCCTTTGTATCATTCTGTTATTTTAATTTTTTTCACTTAAGAGATGTTAGAAAATTATTAGGTTAACTTAAGAGTGAAAAAAAATATTAAGTTCCCCTTTATATGTGTATTTTCTTATTCCAGATAAGTTCCGGCTAGTTCATGTTGGGTAGTGTTTCTTTATACAATTTCTTTGCGTAACTTTACTTATTTTTAATGACTCAATAAAAAAATTATGTACAGATTCTAACATCCAGGGATCCCTTGATTGTGCTCAGTAGCAATCCCTTTTTATTGCTCTGCATTTTTTTTTTTTTATTAATCAGAATTCAGATTTCTAGGCTACATTTCTGGCAAACTGTGTTTTTAAAATTGTGGTCTTTGTTGTTGTATTCATATTTTAAATAAAATTGTAAAATAAAATTAAACTTTTTAAAAATAATAGACATCAATAAAAAAATATCTCTAAAAATTAACAATCTTCTTTTTCAGTTCTTTAAATTTTTGACTTGTGGAAGTCAACATAAAATATAGATTTATAAGTTCTTGATAGTTTTTAATTTTCCACTAATTTGTAATAGCAATTTAAATAAGAGTAGAAAAAGGATTATTGTTTAGTTTTTAGTGTGTTTTTTTTCACAGTTATATTATTTTTAAAACTTCTATTACATTACTAGGTCAATGTTTACTTTACATTCCTTTTTATTCTACTCTAATTTTTTAATGTTATTTAAAGTTAGTCATTTATATTTACAAATTGATGGTAGCGTACATCTTATATTTTCAGTTATTATTTTTATATTTTGTAACAAGTTTCTTCTTGATGGTAATTTTTTTCTTTAGTATTGTGTATTTATATATAATCCATCTAGTTATTAGAGTACTTTTGTTTAGACATTGGTACAAACAGGTTTTCCTCCAGATTATCATTTTGAAACTTGTTCATCATTTTTGTTTACTCATAATGAAAAAAAATTCAGTTAATAATTTTATGCCATTTTCCTTTTATTGTTATTTATTGATGATGAGAATAACAATAAATTTGTTTTAGATAATGCTACATTTCTAATCATATGGCTTTGATTTCATTTACTTTTTAATATTGGTTAAATTTGTTTAATTTTTTGAGTCATCAGCTGCGTTCAGTTGCCCGATTTTATGTTATTTTCCACTTCTTATTCTTTATTAATCTTTTAACCTCAAAATATTACAAAAAGAAATAAATTTGATTGTATGTCCCACGTACTGTATGTAATTCATCTCTTGATGTATAAAAAAATTTAGATCCTGCTACAAATTTCCTTCTTCCTGTTTGTGTTAAGGACTTAGATTCTGCTACAAATTTCCTTTCTTCCTGTTAGTGTTAAGGACCCTTTTCATTAATCCGTCTGTTATCTGATAGTAAGATTTCATTCTTTTTGAACTGCTAATATTCTGATTCAGTATTTTTCCCATTATTATATCATAAAATTGTATAAAATGATGATTATAAATTAAAATAAGAAATCTATTTAGAATATGATTGTTAAGTCAAAATCGACAATCATGTTGTACATAACAAATTATTATTATTAAGCATAATTGTGATGATTCAGATATTCCATTGAACTCTCTTTTTCTTGCATTTTGTTTCATCTTGTTTTATGTAGAAGATGTAATTTATTTTCTAGAACCGACGACGTCATGAAGTAGCAATATTTACCATGTGTGAAAAGGAAACAACAGTGCACAACTAATTTTAAGAATAAAGAATATTTTTTAGGTAATTTACTAACTGATAGTAATAATTTTGCAGTAAATCATCTTGGCCTACCGTTTTATGCAGTGGATGAAGTTTATTCGATGGTGAGACCAATGAGGGATCGGTCAAACACTGGTACATTCAAATGCGAAGATTGTGGGAAGAGATATAAATACAAAAGGGGTTTAGTTCATCATCAACGACGTGAGTGTGGCAAGGAGCCGCAGTTTCAGTGCCCATATTGTGACAAACGTTGTCATCAAAAAGGATCATTGAAATCTCACATTGTTACTAGACATTATAGTGTAAATTTGTAAAAAGACTAGTGAAATTATAATTTATTTTTTATTATTGGAAAACGAAATTCTTTGTTTTATTTTAAAAGTGTTAATGCATTTTTATATATTTAGGAAAGACTTGTTAAGTTTTTTAATACTAAGAAGTTTATTAAGAAGAAAAATTAATGAACTCTATGATAAAAGCATTTCAATAATTGTGATATTTTTATTATCTATTTATTATAACTATTTATAAAATGACCAATACAATGATTTTAAATGCATTCATGTATACATCCGTTTGTTAAGAAGTTCTTCTATTTTTTGTCTCCATTTATATCTCAGTGAAAATAGTGTAGTGATCATAAAACTTTAAATGTTATTATTAGATACATTGAATTGATTTCTGTTCTAATCGGTTTACAGTTGAGAATATGCTTCACTTGTTTTGAATGAATGAAACCTAATTTTTACTTCACGGTATAGATTCAGTTCTAGATTTTTTTATTTTATTTAATAATTGATGTTACTTGTTGTTTAGATAGATTCTACTTTACAGGATAACAAGAGTGTTGCTTTTTTGATAATGACACATATATGTTAAAAACATATTATGATTCTGAATATTTAAACTTGTTTATTTAATACAGTATTGGTTTTTTTTCGTTTAATTGTGTATGATATTGTGTTCTACCCTATGTTCTTTTCTTATTTTTGATAAAAATAAAACATTTCTTATAATCGTATTTGGTTAAATCAATGAAAATTGCCCATTCATATTATACACAAAGTATATAATTTACTTTTATTAAATAGATAGGTTCTTATATAACAAAATATCAGAACAAAAATTGATAATACAGAATTAAGAAATACTGTTACAAATCATGTTTGTTTTTCTAACCCTAATATGATGATAAAAATTGTTTGCTAAGCTTGATGTCTTAAAAATAATACTAAATTATTGGTTTATGTTTTTGTGTGTAAAAAGTTAAATTGCTATTGTTTTAAAATAAAGATTTAAACATATAAGAATACAGAGTTAAAAACAGGATATTGCTTTACTTCAAGCATATATATATTTTGGTTTTTTATTTCCAAAAAGTAGTAGGCTATATATATTATACCAGTGATTAATCACATTTACTGTTGACAGTTGGATACTTCAATGATGCCACATGATATTATAGATGATTCTCTCCTTAAGGAAATCTGAGCCTGGTTTAAAGTGGTTATAGAATCTGAAGAAAAATTAATTTGTTGGGCAACATGGATTTATATTTAAATGCAAAATAAATGGATCAGTATTGTGCACCTATTGATGGAGAGGGGGTGCTGTGGCGACCCGAGCATCATTAGATGAGTGTTTCTCCTTATGGGGGTTGGGATATGCACCCATTATACTATGTAAAATTATCTTGATCTGAAGGATTGTTGGGGCTACTACCTTTTTTTGGGCCCAAACAATTGTTTTAGTTGGGGTAATTTTTCTTATGGTTCGATGCTTTTATGAGCAAATCATCTCCTTTTTCGTTATGAACTCTTTCTTCAGCAGTGGTGATTTTTGACAATCTCACCGAATGTATCTTTAAAGATATTGGTATATTGGTATTTTTGTAATATGTGAGACTTTTATAGGGATTTTGTTTTTATTCAAGTGACTTAACAGAAAAGCCCAATTTAGGGCTGAGGTTGGTAATGTCTTGTCTCCAAACACTGCCTAGTTTACAAAAATGGTCATTATATTTAAACACTTTGCATACCTGAAATTGTGAGACTTAGGAAATCTATTTTGGATTGTGATTATTTGAGTAAGAAGTAAGTAGTTGTTTGTCCATCTAATGCTACAGTATATATTATTTTTAGGGGGGGAGGGTTTAGGGCTGCTTTTTTCATATGTATTTATAAAAGAAAATATTAAAAAGGTACTACTATGTGGTACATTCCAGTGTTCCTCTGTGAAAGGTTGTTTTTCCAACATTTAGTTGAAGTAAAATGATTGTTGTGCATCATTGTTATAGTATTGAATTTTTTACTTTACTTTAAAACATTTTCTGATAATATATTTTGTATTTCAGAAATTTTTATATAGTACATATTTTTTTATATGTATATATATTTCGGTTTTTGTGAAATGTTAAAAAACTTTCTTTTATTGGTATTTACTGATATTTTAAAATAAAATTACTGAAATATTTCTACAACCAGACTTACTACCTAAAAAATATAGAAACTTTCTTCAGTGTATCGGATGTGATCATTGCATTCCCTAAGTGTATATGGCTTCTCTTCTGAATGAATGTAAATGATTTGCTCTAAATATCATACTGTTCATTGTTGTCCTCTTTACAAGTGTACGTATGTAACAAGTTAGTTAAAAAATTAAAGATGGATGAAACCATTGCAATATGCTTCCTTTGTAGATAAACTTTTGACAATAATGTGAATAATATTCCTGTTAATTATAATACTGTTATTTCTCCTGTCACAGTGTAAAGGTGTTGGGCATATTGTTAAGACAGTAAATAATTTATTAGATGACTAAATTAATTTCATTTACAGAATCAAATTAATTTTTCTTACTTTTAAGCTTCGTAATAAATTAATTGCTAAGGCATCATTCTGGTTCCGATAAATAATTCGCATTAACCAATTTTTAATGAATTAAATTTTGTGATGTTACCATGTGTTTATATTTATGCTACCCTTGCTAAAAAAAAAATTCAAAAAACAATATATACATTAAATCGAACAACCTAACTATTTTTGTGTTACCCAGCAAAATATCTTCACTCTTTGATGCACAATTTTTAAAAACTTTTTTCTGTAAATAATATTAAATTTTTTGATGAATTTGTAATAAAGCTAATTAGGATGAGTCTGAATTTTTAAAAATGTACTTACATAATCTCAGATAGCAAATAGCAAATTATGCTTATAATAGCAAATAATGCTTTCAAAATTTGTTATTAAGTTATTTGTGTTTATAAAGTAATTATTTTTATGTATTAGTTTAGAATATAAGCACTGCTTTTTATTTTGTAATTTATTAGTTGCTTTGATCAGTATGTTTCCATGATTTTCTTATAATGCTGAAGCAGTATTTTTTTTTTTTTTTTTACCCAGAACAGTAGCTCTACCACTTTAATAATGTTTAATAATTGTATTGTACATATAATTTATAATTTTTTTTTTTATGATCGGAATTAAGGTATTTATTTATTTTCCATTTATGGAATTATTTATGTTTCATTTAGTATCGGTAGTTTCTCTGTTTTATTATTTAATTGTGATTTTTCATCGGTTTATGAAGGTGGTTTGAAATTTAATGAAATTTCTCAAATGAATAAAGATGATGCTTCATTTAATTGTGATGGTTGTATATGTTGTAATATTAGGAAAAGTTTACTTTGTCAACAAGTAGTTAAATTTGGTAAAGAATTTCGGTTTAAGTGCTCTCCTGTGGTAAATAATTTTATTTGAATCAGACTTCATGTGCTAATGTTAAAAAAAAAAATAGATGGTTGAGTTTTAATCACAGTAATAACAATTTTTTTAATTATATTTGTTTCTTTTTTTTCCTTACAATAGGCTGTAAGTCCAGTTACAGTTTTGTAGTTATTTTGTGGTTTATTAATTTAACTAGAACCAGTAATTTGAATTGGAATTAACAAAGTACCTGAAGTTTTTACATCCTTGAAAAAGGTTTATGAACGTTTTATGTATTTCAGTAGTTTTAGATAATAGAATTCACTAGTGCATAAGTAATTTTTTACTCCCTTGCTTTCAGTATAGAATCATTTGTGATAATTGATTGAAATAAATTGTAATTGGAATTTTACTCGGTTTTCATTTTACCCAATTATACCAGGTAACAATTAATATGTTGAGTGGTATATTTCTCTTCCTCCATAACTCAAAAAAAAAAAAAACTGTACCTATTTTTATAAAATCCTGATAAAAATATTCATTTCTCACCTAAGTAATGGTGTCTAGTGATTTGAAGAAATTAATTATGTGTGGTTGATGCCTTATTCTCTAACCTAATTAGTGAAAATTGTTAAAAATAAGTAAAAATAAAATATAAGTTAATATATAAGTAAAGTGAGTAAAAAGTATAAAATAAAATTGTTGAAAATTAAGTAAAAGTGTTTGAAAGTCATGTTCAATGATTTTGTAAAAAAAGGTGCAAATCTAACACTCGGTAACTCAATAACGTTTACTTGAAACAGTTTAAAGATGTTTTTCATGACATGGCTCGATGTCAATAAAATAATATTCTTACATTCCAGAGAGCCTTAATTTTAAATTTGGCCTTTTTTAATTTGGTCTTTCACATTCCTTTTCTTGTTTTAATAAAACTGCAGGTTTTGTATCTTTGTTTCTTCTCAACAGCTGTTTTCTTACAGGTGATGGTTTTTTCTAGAGCTAATAATATTTTAAAGATAAATAAGTTGTCTGTATTTAAAATAAATGTGTGCGTATGCAAATAAGTATAAAATACATTTAAAAAAATTCTTTTAAAACAGACCTAAAAAGACTACCCTAAATAATTTATAAATCTTCCTTTTTACTTTGGCTCAAATTAAGTTGCTAGAGTTAGTTTGTTTTTAATTTAGCAATTACATCAATTAATCAAAATTTAAAGAGTTGGAAAATAATATGTTGTTTACCTTTTAGGACAGATTTTATAAAAAAAAACTTTATTATTTCTTTAAGTTTATTCTATTCACGTGTCTTTTTTGTTTATTTTTAGTATTATACTTATTTTAATATTCTTATTTTGTTTGCTAACTTGAAAGCAGTTGGTTAATTTTCCTGTAACTTCATACTTTTCTTTGTTAGCGTTTTGTCCAGAATTTTGTTTTAAACATGATAACTATTTTAAAATTAGAAGTAATGTTGACCAAACAAAAGTGAAATGAACAATGTTAAAAGTTAGTTCAGTATAAAAAGAATTTATCAATTTTATTATTGTGGTTATTATTTAGGGTAGTATGGATCTAGGAATTGGAATCAGAAAAACGTAACTGCAAAAAAGCCAATAAATATAATTTTAGTTTTATTTTGTTTAAAAAGTTTAAATAATAGATTAATGAAGGCGTAAGTCTAATGTGGAGTGATTAACTCTGCACTGCTTACTGATCTGTTTCTTTGTTGTAATAGTATAAATTCAAGTGGGTAGGCTGCTAAAGCAGGTGTTTATTATAGGATTAGGAAAATTTTTTTAGTTTTGTTTGCATATATATGTGCATACATTAAAATTTTATCCATTAAAATGTGAAAATTGTGGTAAGATGTTAAATACTGTAGAGGTTTATCTTGTTAAATCGATCTGCGTGTAATAAATTTTAGTTTGTAAGTGTGCATATCATGTTAAACTGTCATCAGAAGGGAATTTTAAAAATTACACTTTACTTGTAAAAAAATATTTAATACAGACTTATTTAAAATAATCCAGGATTTGATTTTGCTGGTATGAAACTTCTTTCTATCGCTTTTAAAAACAATGCTAATTTTCATTCATTTGTATATTATGTACCTCAAAAAATAAAATCTTTGTATTTAAATTTTGTAAGAGTGATAATTTTTTTTGTAAGTTTTCATTTTTATATTGCCAGTAAGGGGTTAAATTAGAAGATACATGGAATTTTTTATTGACTGGTATTTTTCCTGTTTCTTTTTCTTTCCTTGCAGTAAATATAGTAGAATGTTTGGATTCTAACATTTATAATTATGGGACTTACCTCCTTTTTATGTAGATATGACTTTTTAAATTACTGGTATGATCAGTTAAGCTCCTGCTTTCAGTTATGCCTGGTGTGAAAATGTTCATTAATCGATTTAACTTCTGCAGTGTATAAAAATGATCGTGATATTCATTATTTTGTCAAGGCAAGTATTTGTAATGGTTAACTAAAACTAAATTTGCGTTTACTAAAACTTAAATGAATGATTTGATGAATTGATTTATACACCTAGAAGTTTTGCGAAAATTACGTTTCCCACCTATGGGAAATTACCATTTTTGTACGTATTTAACATATCTTTGGTAAAGGGTATTGACACTACAGATTCACTATTTTGTAGATCACTGTTCAGGTAGTATTTTTGATTAATTGAAGTAAGACTTAGTGATGTAATAATGCACTTCATATTTTTTATAATTTTCTAGATAATTTAAGAAAAATGACTATACCTAAATCTTTTTGGATTATTAGTTCAGGATCACTAGCTTAATTAGTCGGAAAATGGATTGTTAATAAAAAATTTGTTATCATGCATAATAAAATTCTGTCATTTTTTATCTTCCTTTATAGAAAATAACTGCTTTTGCAACTGTAAAACTTATTCAGAGTTTCTGTAGTTTTTTCTTTTATTTATAAAGCAGAAAAATTAGATTAATCTTGTAAACGGTTTAATTGTTTGACATTTTTAGGCTTCCATTGATAATGCTACCATGATTTATAATAATTAAAATTTTACAGTTTAATGTTATGATTATTAAAAATTATTTCTATTTTTAGATATCGGAAATTATGGTGTAACGTTATAATACAATATCAAATTAAATGGAACTAACAGAAACTTAACTGTTAAAGCATCCTTCAGTTGTCTACTTTAAAATAAACCTCAAGGAAACTTTGAATACATTAGAAAGGTGGCTTGTGTTTATGAATTTGATTTAATATTGTTGTTGTTTTTAAGGTGTAATTGTTGTCAAAAGAGATACTTAATTTTGCATAAATACGATGACGTACCATTAGGAGGTTACTTGTATGTTGTATTACTGTTGCAAATGCATTTTATATTATAATTTTTTTGTTTTAATCTCAGTAGCAGCATTATTAAATTAAAGTTGTGTAATTTTCCTTTAGTTTTATAAAATAAAAAAAAAAATTAACTTTTTATGATATACTAATTTTTATAATAATTTTTCAGTAAATGAAGATGGCCGACAGTTTTATATGTTTAATAAAGGTATGTTAATGACACAAATGAGAGATGGATCAAATTCTAGTGGCGCATTTGAATGTGAAAATTGTGGAAAATGTTATAAATATAAAACTGGTTTATCTCGTCATCAACGACTAGAGTGTGGAAAGGAACCTCAATTTAAATGCCCTTTTTGTGATAAACGTTGTCATCAAAAAGGATCATTGAAATCACATGTCTATTCAAAACATTTTGATGTTTTAAAACAACAAATATCAGATTTTTGAAATTTGGTAGTATGATACATTGATTGATGTTATATATTTTATATTTAGACTTATATTATTTATTCTAGACTAATGATATTTTGTATTGTGTACTTATATACTTTTGTAATAAATTTTTTTTTCTCTATATATTAGTATTTTTGTAATGTTAGTTATACCATATCCTTCTGTATACATTTATGTTGAGTTGTAAAAACTACATTTCTTTATAAATAAACCACATTTTCTTCTGTAATCTTTTTTTGGTTCATGAATGAAATATGATATTTAGCACAGTTTTTTATATGTTTATTTTATTACAATTCAAATGTTTGTTGTCTGAGATACTTGTTTATTATAAAAGTACGTTCTTAAATTGTTCAATTTTTTTCTAGTGAAAAGATATTGTTACACATGTGATGAAAATTAAGAAAAAAAATTTTAAACACATGTATAATTCTTTAAAATGTATAAATACTAAACTACTGTTTTCAAAATTCTGAAATGTGTTCTTCCTCAGGCCCTTTCAGAATTAATTTTACAGCACCTTATCACCAGAGTTATTGATAGCTATGGTTGTGACCATTAAAGGATAAAACTTTCTTCATTAGCTATCAGGTTGATTTACTGGTAGGTACTTGTAACTCTACTGAAGAAGGTGCTATTGATTATTTGTAAAGTGTAAAGGAAAAATCCCTGTATCATCTAATATAAAAGACATTATATCATTAAATAATTTTAAAGTTGTATCAAGTGTTTTTTCACAGCCACATTTTGAAGATGATGAGCAATGCTTTGTTATATAGAATAGTTTACTATTATATATTATGTTCTACATCCATTTTTATAAATGTACTCTATTCAAATAGTTTGACAGTTTCAACTTGGTTTTTATTTTGACAATTAAAAATTTTGAATTAGGGCAATGTAGTAGAAGCTGCTACATATGTCTTGTCCTTCCACATGGAAGGTTGATTGAATGACCTACAAATATTGTTAAATTTTAAAACCGTCAGTTTCTTGGTTTTCTTTCCTGAATGTTATTTACTATACCTATTAGTGCCTTTTTTGAACATTTATGTACATTTGTACTTTAAAAATTATTAATCAAGTGGATCGCTTGCGCGCGCACGCAAACACACACACACATCATGCTGAATGCTTTGTGGTATGTGTCTCCATGACTTTCATAACATTTGTGAAGCATCTCTGCAGTCATGTTTGAATTTCCTCCACACTTATTATTTAGTGCTCCATTTATTGTATATTGACATTGAGATGTAGGCCTTTTTTTATTCCTTGCTGAGTTGGTGCAGTAAGTTAGGTCTTTGCAACGGGTTAGTCATTGCAGTGGAGCTAGTAAAGCTTGTGAACTGTGACTAATTCAGAGCCTGGAGATTGTTCATTCAGGAAATCATGAACCTGAAGAGCAAAATGAGCTGGGGCCTTGTCTTGTATCCAGATGCATCCATGATACTATCTTACCAAGATTTGGAAATAAGAATTAAAGTTTACTTACTCTTAAAAAAAAACAAAGATTCCATTGTCATTATGGCCATACAATGAAATATGGTTGATCCTTCCTAACTTGTTTGTAAAGTGAGTTTTTTCCTTACTCATAAAACTGCATTCCTGGCTCTTGAATCACTCAAGCATTAATTTTTTAATTATACTAATAAAGCACCATTATCTTTGATAATTCATTCGCTAAGGTTAATCAAAATAGCTTAATATGAAAGTATTTTTTAATGTGGTCATGGATTATTGTCTGTAAACAAATTATTTATTAGGTTTTCTTATGGTTTTTAATATCTTGTGACGTAATGTAATAAGAAACATGTTAATCGAAGGGAAGGATATGGAGCCTTTTGTTAGTCTTAGCTAACTGAATCGTAATAGACATTCCACCATATTAATACATACAAAAGTATTATTAATATCTCACAGCTATTAGAAATAATGTTTACTCTTATGTTATTTACTTCTAGCTCATGTGTCTTTTAATTTATGGAAGTTCCCAGTTAAGATTTACATGTATGAATATATAATTTTATAAATACTACAGTTAATTTTCACTCACTGTTCCTTCTCTTATTTTAGTAAATTTTGTTTATTGATTGCCACTTGTAACAGGTATAGACAGGCTAAAGTAAGGCACAAATCACATTTGTGAATGATAAATAACTATCACAAGAAAACAAAAATTCCATTCTGTCCATTTGTATAAACAAATTCAGTAAAGAATGAAATGATTTTCCTTCACAGACTTAAATATATATTATTGCCCCTTGAAATGGAAGTGTTATTCTTGCTCTCTAAATAATACCTTCTTTTACCTGGTTCATTACACACTCTGACTGTTTATTGAACATAAGCAACTATTATTTTATACCTCTTGTTTCTGAAATACTTCCATGTGTCACAGCCTTGAGCATGAGAGAGATAGGATTAAGTGACAAGTGAATGTATCTCTGTTGTTAACTAATGCATTGCGTACTCACTGCGTCAGCTTAGGGAATATAATTACTTGTAACATAATCTTACTTCTTAATATTCACTTGCTGTTTAAGTTTATAATTTTTATTTTTAGTTATGACTAAAATCATTAGAAAAAAAAATCAACTGTTTGTTGGCCCAGCCCTACTGAGAACATGATGTTATTCAATTTCAGTATAGTTCAATAAAAGTGGCTTTGGTTATCAGAATTTCCCCCTCATTTTACATCTTCAAGAAATTGTTTCTAGTGACATTCTAATTGTTCCGGAACCATTAGCATGTAAGGATGCCATTTTAAATTTCATCACTTCATTTTATAATTCAATTTAAAGGGTAAAACAAGTAAATCATAAACTAAACAATATATAAATAAAATATGATTTTTCTTTCTTATGTATTAACTATACTTGTGATTGTAATTTCTGATTATAGATATGACTAAAGTTAAGTAATACTTATCCATCCCACATTTTTACACCATAAACTAAAAGTAATAATGTTCTTTGTTGCTTTGTGAGATGATATGTCTTAAGTGATTGTCCTCAAAGTTGGTAAACTTGACCGTTTCTGATATCAGTCATTCTAAAAAGATTCCAAGTACTGTGTTGATATGTATTACTTTAAAAATTCTTACATTTAATAAATGATGCTACTAGTAGCTTGTTAGAATAATAACGGTTGTTAAAAGACTATTTTACAAACTTTAAGATTGTCGACAAACATTAGATTGCATTTGTGGAATACCAATCTCTGGATGTATAATTATGGTCTAGATTTAATTATCTCAACATGTTACCATTGGTATTGTTGTAATTTGCATAAACAGTATATTTTCACTTACCAACAATATCTTATGTATTATCCAAGCGCTTTCATATATTAGCTTTCTAAATATTTCAAATATTTAGATAACTAACAGTTATGTTAAAACTAACATATTGGAGATGTTGCGTATGGATTTGAATAATGGTAAATTAATAAACTAACAAATCAAATTTGATAATGATATTTTATTAAACAAACTATACAATAATTAATAATTGATGGGATAGTTTAATACTTTATTTCATATCTCATAACAGTTGTAAACATCCTACATCATGACATTTTATTTTATTTAACGTTTAACTTATTTTAATTAATGACAACTGACTGTTAAGAAAATAACAATTTTAGTTATCATGCATATACTATGTGCACGATTACAAATTCATAGTTTTAAGTAATCCCTGAAGATGGATAATTACTCTGAAAGTGCTTGGATAATACATCCTAAAATATTGTTTGTAAAAATTATGGTTATTAATTGTGCTTTATAATTTCAGATTGTTCTTAACTAAGTTAAAAAGTAAGGACCAAGTTATTTTAAATCTTAATTTTCAAAATAGTTAAAAATGTTTTAAATGGATAAAATTTCTATTTTTTTTGTTTCCTTTGATGTCAGGGTAATTTTAAAAAGATGTTTTTTATGTTGGATGTTGGCTAAAAAGATTCAGTACATTTTTAATATTCAGTATTATTAGTTAAAAAGCAATCAAGAAAGAGTTAAATATTGTTTGAAAATCTCGATTACAAAACTGTTTTATTTATAATAGCAGAATGCTTGATTTAATTATTAATATTTTGTTTTTTCTTTCATTAAATATTCATTACTGAAATATAATTTTTATCATATCGATGAAGTTTTTGTTAATTTTATATATTATTGTTATTTTGTAGCAGTTGTATACAGTTAAACAAATTTTAATCTATAGCTTCCTTTTATGTTTTTTTTTCTTTTTAATTAGAAAAGGAATACATTTTTCTTTTACTAACTTTTGACAATAATTTTACAGTAAATCAAGATGGTCAACTGCTTCCTTTTAATGCTAATGAAGTTAGCCAAATTCCACAAATGAGAGATGGATCAAACAGTAATAAATATAATGCATTTGAATGTGAAAATTGTGGAAAATGTTATGAATATAAAACTAGTTTATCTCGTCATCTACGTCTTGAATGTGGAAAAGATCCTCAATTCAAATGCCCTTATTGTGATAAATGTTTTCATCATAAAACATCATTAAAATCGCACATTTATACTAAACATTTTCATATGTTGAAACAACAGATCTAAGAGATTTCTAATGTTTTTAAAAACTCAATTTCATAATATTTATTTAGTATTTAAAAAAAAATTGTTACAGGAATAGTTTGTTTTGCATTATATATTTTAACTAAATATTATTTAAATTTATTTTAGTCCACTGTGTGGTTGTGTTTTATACTTATAAAAAAAAAAATGTTTTTTTTTAATCAGATCTGAACTTGAAGAAAATAAATCTTTTCATTTTACATAAAACTGTTTTTAATTTTTGTTAGTTTCATGATAAAAACACACTCATTATTTTATATTTGTACACAATTCTTTATAGTGTACAGTAAACTTAATTAAAGGAAGTTAATTGCAAAAGTATTGCTCTGTTTATAATTAGAAGTTTTAAACTTTGACACAAAACTCTTGGAAGTATAGCCATTCCCAAACTCTCTTAGCAGCTAAATTGGTTTTTTCTGCATTTTTATTATATATATTTAGTAATATTAATTAATAACTAAATTTTTTTTGTAGCTAATTTTATAATTTTTAAAGGTAGTGTCATATATATATATTTTTCAGTTCTTTACTAAACTGGAAGAGGGATTTGGGTTATTTTACAAAAACATTGTGCTTGGCGTTGCTTTCCAATACACGTTATTTTAAGTTGGCAGTGGGTATCTTACTGATTGAGATATTATGATATTTTTATGTGTTCTTATCAATATAACATCTATATTCAATGTTTTAGGTTTTAGTTTTCTTTAAAATTTATTTATTAGAAATTTCTTATTTAATCTGGGCAATAATAACGCTCAGCATTTTTAGCCTTCCCCAAAAATAATCAGTTACCACTTTGGATATTTTTTATTTATTTTTATTTTTTTTTGTTATTATAAATAAATTGATATAAATTATAATAATCTGTAATTAACTCAACATGTATTTAGTTTGGCTGATATGATACAATAGAAGTACTAGAGCCAATTAAATGTCTTAAAGCAAGTTTATCTGAAAGTAAAATCTTAGATTTACTGTTTGCAGAGTAAGCAGCAGAAGGGATTCTTCTTTTTGGTAAAAGCATAGGATGATTTATTATCCATAGCCTTACTACATAAAAGGAAACATTCAAAAAAGGTTAATTATATGAGAATGTGCTTATTTCTCAAATTTTTGTTTGTAAGAGTGAAAATATTTGTATTGTTGATTATATACACATTAGTTTAGGTTCAAAATGTGAATTAAACATATATTTTTAATGAAAAGTAATATTTTTTGATCTACTAATGTAATAATAATACTAATTTTACAGTAAGTCAAGACTATCTACCGTCATACACCCAGAATAAAGGTAATACCTTATATGAGCAAATTACTGGTAATTACACTGGTCCATTCAGCTGTGAACAATGTGGGAAAATTTATAAACATAAGCAGAGCTTATCTCTACATCAACGTTATGAATGTGGAAAGGAACCTCAGTTTAAATGTCCATACTGTGCTCACCGTTCTCATCGGAAAGCTTCTGTTAAATGTCACGTTTTTGCTAAACATTATGATATTTTAGAAAAACAAAATATAAAAAGTTGGTCATCATACAAATATTAATAAAAAATTTTGAATTGTGTTCATTACTGAAATGATAATATATATGTGATCAATAAAACAATGTTTTGATGTAATTTTGTATAAAAGAGAAACATGTTAAGTCTTTTTTTAAATTAATTTTACACTTTACTTTAAAAAAATATGTTTTTAAAGGTTAAAGAGAAAATTATTTAACTGTTATGTTTGAAATAAATATACTATTCAGCAGTAAATAATGTACATGTTATATTTGTATAAGTACACTAAATTATTGTTAAATTGATTTGAAATTGAAATCTTGTTATTGGTTAAGAAGGTTACCAAATTTTACTTTCTTGAGTAGGATTATCCATGTCCAGAATTAGTAGCTTTTACATCATTCATGAACTATACTCAACAGAAGCATTTATCGTTTTGAGTTAAACTGTTATTAATTCAATTATCTTCAGTGTTCTGCATAATATGGATATACTTTAGCTGTAACTTTTTACCAATGAAACAAAAACTGGCGTTAACTGTGGATGTAGGGTAGGGTTTACTTATGAAGTAAGTGGTATTATAACAATGACCATTACTTTTTGTTATTTATGTATTGATATTATTTTTCAAGATACACAGATAATCTATTGTGTTGTAGTTTTTTTTTGTACCACTATTTTTAGTGAAAAATTAAAATTGATTTATTTTAGTTACAGTTTTAGTAACCATTGTAATACACCAAAGTATATTGCATTTAAACTATTTTAGTACTGCTAGATATTTTTTTGTTGTATTAATGTGAAAAAAATTGTATATAAAATGTAAAATAAATGTAGAATTTCATCAGTTTTTTTAATTTTCTTACTATAATTAATTACATGTGTTACTGGTTTATTATTCTCACCTATAAAAAATTTACCTTTGAACATTTTTTTATAACAAGGTATATTTTATGAATAGTATATTTCCATGTGAATTTGTGACAAAATAAAAATGTTAGCACAATTTATTTCCTCATCAATATCTTGAATCCAGTGATGAACCATAATTTAAATGGTTTTGCTATGATAAAAATATTTTCTGACTGATTTGGTTGAAGTAGTATATATTCATTCAAAACATTCCAATTTGTTTAAAGTAATGTTAAAATCATGTTTTTAAATGATGGGATGTTTAAGAAAAAAATGATGGAATGTTTTAATTCCATTGTTCAAGACGTACATTTAAATGATGATAGTTAATGATTTACCATACGATTCATTATACATAAAAAATGAAAGATATCTTAATTTTTATAAAAAAAGATTTCGGATTTCCTGTGCTACATTAATTTGTTGATATTGTGAGTTTTGTCTTGAGAAGTATGTTATTACGGAATAATATGTATTTTGTTGTTATTTTATGTAGTAACATTAAATATATATAAACCAGTGTATTTGTAATTATTTTTTATTCTTTTAATCTCTTTCCTTCAAAAACAGTCTCATTATTTAGTGTACTGCTTGCTATTATGTATTAATAGTGAGCAATATTCATTTGTAGTTACAACAAATGTGCAGCATTACTTTTGTACATTCAACTTGGGGACTATACACAGCACTGTTTAGCTCAGTTATTCTCAGGAATATAATTTCAATTTTAATTCTAATTTTTTTTATAGTGTACACAGAATTAGCACCTCTTATTCGTTAAACTGAGTGTGTATCTGAGTGTATGGACTTTTTTGTCCAAACTGATGTCCATGAAACAATGATCTGATTTACATCATTCTGGAATGATCTTTCTTCTTTCTTTTATTAATTATATTGTTTCAAGAGAAGTCTGTCATTATCCATCTTCCAGGTGGCCATACCACGCAATTGTCACTTTATTAACAAATCATCATTCATTTTTTGCATAACTTCCCCATTCCTTATGTGTTTCTCAAAGTAATCCATCTGCTGTATCTTCTACAAGAATCTATCGCTTTACTATTTTAATTTATCTTCTTTTCACTTTCATATCAACCATATAGACTGTACTTTCAGATATTCCGATATTACATTCAGATATTCGTATTTTAGTGTTTTTACTTGGAACAGAATAGTGTTGCAAACATATTCAAAACCCTTGTGTCTCATTATTTTATTTATTAATGTCAAACCAATTATTTGAAGAAAGATTCGCTCCAATTTATTTGTATTCATTGTTCAGCCTGATTCAGAAATCATGGCTCATCTTCTACTTTGTGTATTTAATTTTCATGATTAAGCTCCTAAGCTCCATCCTTCTCAAGCTCTCTCGTGTATAATTTATATCATTCTTTTCTTTGGCATTAAACCATTTGCATCATTAAAAAAAAATTGTGTAAATGTTTTTCCCCCTTGAATAGAATCATTCATGTGCTTTTAAAGCTATACACGGATACAGCTTAAAAAAGTGGATGCTTAACATTCCTTTCCTTATTTCAGTTATTTTAAGTTGATAACTCATACCTACCATCTTTTCTTTTTCTGTTTAGCCTCCGTAACCATCGTAAGGTATTACTTCAGAGGATGAATAAGAATGATATGTATGAATGTAAATGCAGTGTAGTTCTTGTAGTTCCTGAGATGTGTGGTTAATTGAAACCTGATCACCAGAAAACACTGGTATCCATGATCGAGAATTCAAATCCATATAAAAAGAACTGCCTTTACTAGGATTTGAACCTTGAAACTCTACTTGACTTCAAAATCAGTTGATTTGCGATGACGAGTTCACCACTAGACCAAACTGGTGGGTTGATACATTCCACCTGGTGTCACAGAACTTTTGTATTACAAACAGATACGTTTACCATTTTCTTCAGGATAATTTATTATTTATTGTTATATTACATAAATCATCAAGTATAATTTATTTATGTTACGGTTATTTTTTAATAATTTGTGAAAGATATTATATACTGGGGTTCATTTTAACCTATCAGTACAACTAACTGTAGAAGTAGGTATGTCAATATAACTATAGGAGAATTGGATAAGAAACACTGATTACTGGGATTATTGTAAAAAATATATAAAATCAACTCTAAGCAGTTGAGTGAAAATACCCCCCCCCCCAAAAAAAAAAAAAAAGATATATAAAAATAGAAACAAATGATAAGTAAAGAGGAAGAAATAAAAAAAATGAACCAAAAAAAACATACTAGATAATATTACTGTCATTTTGATTTGTAGATATTATTCCATGCAAATTTTTTTTAGTTATATTCAAAGTGTTTTAGATTTTATTTATGTTTGTTCCTTTAGTGGTTCAGTGTTGTTTTATAATGTTAAGGTGTATTGAGATGCCTTTTTTTGTATGTTTTCAATATATGTATTTGTATTTAATTATTTTCAATTTATTTATGTACTGCTTAGCAAATAATGCTTTTGTTATTATCTTATTGATTTTTTGTTTTGTTCTTTGTCTCAAACTTCAATCCTGAATTGGTTTTACAGTTAAAAAATCAGCAGCCTTATTGATGCAAGAGAAAAAGTTTAATAATTTTGTATAAAAAATTTTTTTCTTAAATTATTTTATAATATTTATTACAGAAATTCTGTGGTTTTTCAGTATCCACGTAAACTAAATTATTGTTACCTTTAACTTCATTTAAATGTTTGTGTCTGTGGAGCGCTTAAGTTTTTTTAATGGTAAAATTAATGAATAAAACTTTTGATAAGTCAATGCAGTCGGGGGCTCTGAATAGTAATTTTTTTATATTGAAGGATTGTGAATTGTAATTATTCTATATTAAAGCCCCCCAATTGCATTTAAATATTTTTGTTGAAGGAAAAAACTTTCTTCTTATTGATGTAAGACTTTTTTTTAATTGGTATAAGACCTGGTGAGAACTATATCACTTTTCAACCTTAACACCGGATATTTCTATAACATGAAAAATATATTTAAATAAATTAAAACTGTTTGACAGTTGATTGGTGGTTATTTTATTTTATTTCATTTTATTGAAATACTGCATAATGATGTTTAGTTCTTTGTTTCCATGCCTCGTTTTTTTCTTTTTTTTTTATTTATTATTATCTTTTTAGTTGTTTATTTATTTTTTAAATTTCTTTTATTTTTTGGCAGTTGGGGTTTTATAAATTTTATTATTTAAAATATAATTATACTTTACATAATAAAATTATGTGTTGCTATTATGGTTAAATATTTAATCTGGTATACGTTCTACAATGAATAAATATTTTATATTAAGTGTTATTTTAAATGATTTTATTATATATTAGATAATTCACACAAATGTGTTCAAAAAAACATTCCTATCTTATAACTTAAGAATTATAGAAATGAAAATGTAAATTAAATATGAATGCAAGTCTATCTTGAATAGTACCTCTCAGATGTATATTTATGAGCTTAAAAAATTATGCATATGTGAGTGCATGCTCACACTCCTATAGAATAAAATAAAACTTCTAGTCTTGAGTATGAATATTATATATCCAAATGACGTGAACAATAGTGCAGATTTTTAAAATCTCTGAAAATTTTTGGAAATGCCAATCATGAAATACCAATTAGAGTTAATGAGTTTTTAAACAGTTAATTTATATTCCTTGTGTTGAATATAATATTCGTAGTCAACATTTTGTTGAATTTTTAATTCAAGATTACATCTTGACAACATCTTCACGCAAAAATTTACTTAATTTGTTTTTAGAATTAATATTATGTTACTTTTACAGATTATATTTTCCAAATAGTTATGATGTGATGAAACCGAGAATAGATTGTACAAAAATCTCACTTCATAAAAAACTCAAGATGGTGTGACCTGTTATCTTATCTGTGATACTTTTTACATGCACATTCAGCATAGAAAGGGTTAATAATTTTTTGTTTTTTTTTTTTTTTTTTTTTTTTTTTTGTGTAAAAATGCTCTGCTGTAAATAGTTTTTCTGTGAAACTTGTCATCTTGCAAAACATTAAGGGTTATAATTCCAATTAATGCCAAACTTATGTAATTTTGAATGCTGGTTATTTTTTCTATTCTAACCCACTTTTACGAAGAACATTTTATAATGTTAACTTTTATATTAGAAAACTAATTTTAGTATCTAATTTTAGCATCTTTTTTCTACCTGTCCTGTTCAGTTGTAATTTTTTTGTGTTCTTTATTTAGAAAAAAAAATATAAATCACTTATTTTGAACTTTTTATTATGTTGCATGGGTCATAACATAGGAAATTAATATAAAAATTGACAAGTTACATCCAACTTGGGGTCGTGATATTTGTGTATTTAAGTTAAAACAATAACAGCAGTTATTTTATTACTTCTTACTGTATGTATGTAGTAAAACATTTGGTTTATTGATTTGTACATTAATTTCACTAAATCTTGTGATATAATGATCTCATCTCTACATTTCGTTCAAAACTTTCTGGGATGAAATATTGTTTAGTTGTAGATGTATGCAAAAATTTCTTTCTATGGTTTATTCCATTTTATTTAAAAAAAGAATGGTGGTGGCCATAATGAAATCCAATCTGAAGTAGTTTAGTAGAGAGTAAAGAAATATAAGCAAATGAAGTCATAATTTTTTTTACAAAAATTTATTAATGTAAAACATTGGACTGTTCTGTTCTTAAAAATCTGTTTTTGTTCACCTTTATAAAATTTGAAGTTTTTTCTTTTGTATGTTTTGATGTAAAGAACAACGATTTTAATCCAGAGCAGTATCTATTCGAAAAAACTATAAAATTAAGATGCAACTCTTGTAAGTTTCATGTCTATTAATTTAGGTTTTTTTTTTTTTTTGAAGGGGTAATTACAAAGGAACAACATTCACGTTACTATGAAATTAAGAATTAACTATTTTTTTCCCTATTCATTTGTGTTCTTCTATCTACTTTATATTTTTTCAATTATTTTGTATTAGATTAAGTAAATTATGTAACAAATTATTATATATATTTTTTCAATTTAGTAATAATTATAATAATTTTACAGTACGTGGTGGCCAGCAATTTTATTTTCCAAATGAAGTTATTTACATGCAACAGATGATCCAAGAGAGAGATGGAACCAAGAGTGGTTCATTTAAGTGTAATGATTGTGGAAAAGTATATAAATATAAGCAGAGCTTATCTTTACATCGACGTCTTGAATGCGGAAAGGAACCTCAGTTTAAATGCCCTTATTGTGACAAACGTTGTCATCAGAAGGGTTCATTGAAATCCCATATTTATTCTAGACATTATGAAACTATAAAACAGTCTGTTTAAATTATTTCTGTTGAAAAAGAAAAATTGTAAATGATTTAATTTATATTAATATGTTTGTGTGACAGTGAATTATAAATATAGTGAATAATCAGCCAATTTAATAATGTGTGTTTTTTTTAAACATTACCTTTTCTTTATGTTCTATCTATTGAGAGTTTTTGTGCAGTAGAAATAAAGATGTTTTACAGAAGATTTAACTTGTATTTCATTATTTATGGTTGCCATATAAAAAAAAAAAATTCAAGTTTTTATTAGTTCCATGCAAAAAATTTCAGTTTATGTGATAAAATGTGAAATTTACATGATTAAAGACAAATGTAAATAAAATAACATAAATGTTTTTAGCAATTAGTTTTTGCATTTTGTATTAAATCGCTTTATACTGCCTTTATTCATTGAACTTGTTTTGCTATTTTTGTTTATATTAGTATAATTCTATTAACATTTTAATGGTTTTGAGTGTTATAATACAACAGTTTTGGTGTTATCACAGTGTAGCTTGCAATTTCATTTAAAATGTAAGATTTCCTTGTAAAATAAGTATATAAGTATTTTTATGACATGATTAGTTAGTATGTAGTTTACTTGCATGTCTGTTTAATTTTAAAACCTGATAATACATCATTAATGAACTGATAATAAAAAATATCTACATCCAAGAATCATCCATATTTTTTTTTTCTTCAATATTTTTTGTAGATCAAGAAAATTAATGCTTAACTTAAAAAATATACAATGTATGGTTATTAATTAAGCGATTAGTGAATATAAAAAGTAGGATTTTAAAAATAGATATTAATAATTAAGTTATGTGTTATTGTATAATTTATTCGTGATCTGTACTGCATCTTGGATTACTGTAGTCATGCTCCCAGTTATAAATTTACAGTTAGGTTTCAGCAATTACCAGATTATATACTTGTTGAGTGCACTATTAATGTCATTGTAATTTTATATAGTCCCCATTATTCCATAGGCTTGTGCTTCCACTCCTACTACTTGCTTATAAGCAATAAGGTTTGTGAATTGATTTTGTAAAATAAAATTAATACCAGCTTTTTTTAATTTTAATTTTTTATTTAATTTTCAATATTTTTTCATTTAATCTATTAGTATTTGAAGATATATTTGTATTTTTCTTTTTTGTTGTCATTGCTTATGTTATTGTATTAATATAACTTAATATATAGCTTTTTCCTAATGTTCATAGGAATTATTCACAAAAATTCAAAACTTGAGCAAAAGAAAAATTGTACATTTATTGTGATAGAATTCTCTTTTTGCTATTTCCTTTTCTTACTTTTATCTAGATACAGGTTTATTTTATTCTTGTGGGCATAAATATTTTTTTAAATGAAAATGTAATAAAAAAAATGAGAAAAGTAAAAAAAAAAATTTTTTTAATTTAATCTTTTTTAAGTTAGTGCTAAAGTGAATAATAGTGAATTTGGATAACAGTAATTTTCAGAGAAGTCAAAATATAAGATTTAATTAAAAAAGTATTATTTTCTAGATTTTGGTGCATATTTTTTTGAAAGCAGTTATATTTGTATAGATTGAATGATTTACTATCATATAATAAGATTAATCTGTATTTTATTTTTTGTAACATTACCAAGCTGTACTAAAAGACAGTGATAATCAACCATTTGGGTCATTCCACATCAAATAAATTCACTTCTCAGATTCATGGCTCTACCTGTAAAGTAATGAAAAAAATTTTTTTTTTTTTCAGATTTTTCAGTCTCTCAGTATCTTGTGTAGGATGCTGTAAAAAAGTAAAAAAAAAAATGCTTAAAGCAAGGTTTGGGTAATTAGAAAAGAATAAATTTATCAGTTTCTATAAGAGATAGAGAGCTTATTTTTGTGTTTTTTAAAGCTCTGAAAATGGGCTTTCCTATGATATTTCACTTGGCAAGGTTTTGTGATATTAATAGTTCAATCAAAATTATTTGACCTTGAATGTATCCTTAAGTACAAAAAATTGTTTTCTAGTGTTGTACATGTGATTCATGTAACAATGGTTACATGATTCATAACATTTCATGATGGTATTATGTACAAAAATAATTAGCTACAGCAGAATATGTCAATTGTTCCCCCTATGTAGCAATTGCTAATCAATGAAAACCCCCTCCCCTTACAGTCTTACAGATTGGGTCATTTGATAAGGCAAATAGTAGCATTACCACAATCATTTTTCTAGTGCCAGTAAAAGAATGTACATGTTTCATCCTGCTGTGACAAGTAAAGTAATATTCACTCTGAATCATCTCTTGGAACAGGTGGATCACTGGTGTACTCCCCAAGAGGATTGATCATATCTACAAAGTGATGAAATATTTTTTTTCGGATTTTTCAGTCGCTCTTTGTTAACTGAGCTTGACTTTCTCCACAGATTTGAAGTTTTATAATTTGTTTATTATAGCCTTGGGCTTAAATACAGTGACCAATGTGGAATCATCAATTTCTACAACTTAAAGTAAAACGTATAATGTGGACAAAAAATTGCTTTAATGTTAATGGCATGGTATAGTTAGAAATGTAGGTAAACATTGTTATGAATACAAAATAATACATAAAAAAGTATTTTTTTACTATTGTTGAACACATTAATTATTTACTATTATTTCCCGTGACATGTGAAGCTTAGTCCTTCACATGTCACTTCAGTTAGTATGTGAAGGACATGACAATCTCGCATTAAACCATGGTGGCTACAAGTGCTTTCACTTTTAAGTGAGGAGTGTTTAGTGACTTCTGTGTGGGTTCATGAGCGTCAGAACACGAAGAAGACAATGACAGACATTTTGAGGGATTCGGCTGTTCAGTTTGGAACATCACTGCCATCACGATGAAGTTCTCATGAGAGAAGTAAACCTTTGTAAAGGGAAGTGTTCTTGATGCAACATATAGTGCAAGGCCTATGATTCGCACCAAAGCTTGTGTTGCTTAGCAGAATCAATTGAACAATCCCCGATGAACCCCAGCTATCTTCATATGATTAACAGTTGTTGCCTACAGAATTAATGGAAAGAGTCATAGCTGACATTGTTACACTTCAAGAAGATGGGTGCTCCACTACATTTTGCTGTGAATGTCTGCACACATCTAAATGAACTGTTTCCAAACTGATAAATGAACGTTGAACCTTTGTAATGGTGTTATTCACAGTAAATGTTAATGTTAACCAGATATAAATGTTGAAATGTTTTATTTTTTTAATTAATAACAGTGTTTATCTACATATCTAACTGTAATATGCTATTAACATGTAAAGGGAAGGGACTTTTCACCCACACTGTACTGTTACAATACATTTGAAAAGTAAAGTCAATTCCTGTAAGAAAATTTTTTACAGAGAAGTCTAAGCAAGAACTTGGTACAAACATTTATTTTTCTTAAACACGGTTACAAAACTCATGGTACTTGTCACAAACAGTTAGAAGCTATAAAATAATGCTGAATAATGTACTTCTGATGAAGAATTTCAATAATTAGACCCTTTACGTTCCCCAGAAATAGATGAAGTTGTAAATGCTTAGAAAAAAGTATGATTGTTTTAAAGGAATCACATATTCAGAAAAAAGTCTGGGTGAGAGAAAATACCCTCAAGGGTACCCTTGAGGGAAAGCTTAAGAAAGCAGCAGTAGAGTGTAGCTTGCTACTTTGGAAATTGTAAAAACTGCCCAGGGTTTAAGAAGTCATGGGAAGGATTGATGAAGCTTTTGAGCTTAACTGCACTGAAAACATTGCCTAAAAACAGTTGATATAAGTTGAAAAAAAGAACATCTTTTGAGATATTAGTCAAACGTACTGAAGAATTCATCGGTATATGTTTTGAAAAGCTTCTGAAAGGCTTCTTTAACACTCATTTGGTGCTAGTCATCAGTCCAGTTACCTCACCCATCTGAAGCAATATCTGATACAACTTTGCTGATAATTATTCATTAATTCTCCAGGATGCAGTCCAAGGTTTGAATGAGGATAATATATATGAGTGTGAATGAAGTGTACTTTAATTGATAATAACTTTAATAATCTCAGGCCTACCACTTCTGAGAAGTGTGGTTATTTGAAACCCACTATCATAGAACACTGGTATCCATGATCTATTATTCAAATCCATATAAAAGTAACTACTTTACTAGGATTTGTACCTTAGAACTCTTGACTTCAAAATCAGCTGATTTATGATGTCGTGTTATCCACTTAACCTGCTTGATTGGCTAGGAGAACTATACCAGGTACTCAGAAACTCCACGTTTTTTCTACTGAACAAGAATCAAGTGCAAGTGAGGATGTTTTCATTTTCTAACAAGGCAACAACAGCAAACACAATAAATATTGAGGAAGATGTTGAATTTACAGAAATGGCTGGGTTCTTGATCTGCCAATATGATGAATACTGGTGGCTGGAGTGTTTAGACTCAAACAATGAAATTCGAACAGTGAAGATGAAATTCTTACATCAACATGGACCTTCATCTTCCTTCTACTACCCAGATTTTGTGGATGTTCTAAATGTATATAGGAGTGATGTTACTTCAGAACTAGATCCCAGAATAAATCGTACAGGGGGAGTTTATAACCTCTCAAAGCAAGATGTGAACAATGTTAACCAAAGTTGTGAAAAGAAGTGTACACTGTCTAATTCTTCTGTAAATATCTTTGGAAGTTATACGAATTGCAGTTAAGTGGTGAGTACATGCGAGTTCATTATTTTATTTCACTGTGATCACATTGCAATCACATTATGAAATGGTTATCACATGTACAACACATTAGGAAAGAAAACTATATCTTTATTTCAAATTGTTAAAAAGTAAACTTTTGGTTATATTGAAGATCAAATAAAATTTTTTAATGTTTTTGAACTATTGTCATAAAATCTTGCCAATTGGTGTATCACATGAAAGCCATAAAGAAAGCACACATAAGAGCTTTAAAAGATACCAAAATTGAGCACTGCAGCCTTTAGGAGCTAAGTAAATTAATGTTTAGTTACCTGAACCTGGCTTTTTGCAATTTTTTTACTTTATTATGGGTTCCTACATAAAAAAAAAAACCATGAGACTGAAATATCTGAAAAAATATTTTTTTGAAATTTGTGATGGTCAAGTTGTGAAAGCTTGTTAATTTGACATAGAATGATCCATTTTAATGATTTAAATTCGTGACTGAAAACTTCCTTTAATGTTTAATTATTTCTGTACTTCTATATATGTGCCACCTTTACTAATTGGTATCCTCTTATTTATTATTTTAAGTGAAAAGTAGATGTCATCATTAGTATTGTTAGGTATTTGTTAGGCTTAGGTGGATATTTTTTATAATTAGAAGTTACTTTAATCCGAAAACTTCATTTGTAAAGTATTTAATCCCTTACTCATAAATAATTCAGTTTTCAAAATCTGTTTTAGTCTGCATGTAATTTCACCAATTGTGTTTACTGTCTCAGTGCTGTTACCCTATGTTGTATCTTGTATTTTTTACAACATACTCTCATTCATTAAGTATTCTTGTTTTTTTATTTAAGTTGTTTACTAATATACAAATCTCTTAACCAGTTCTATCTAGAGCTTTCCATTGTATCATGGCTGATGTATGTGTATAGATTATATATATTTTAGGTAGTTTTCTATTAATGTGTTTGTAGGCTTTTCTGTTTCGAGTTTAATCTAGTGGAATTGTATCACTTAATCTGTAATACCAGAATTTTGTAACAACTTCTCTCATTTTAATGTGTATCTCGATTTTCTCTTTGCACTTCATTATAATTAAATTGATAAAGTTCTGTTTGAGCATCAGTTTGTGAGACTGCATTACAGTTTTGATTCAGCATCCTTTATTTACAGTCTTTCTCTTCTACCTGATTTTATTTTTTAACTGGGACCAGTTACTCAACCTTACTTCTATTGACATGATTCAAGAGATAATGAAAGTGGGATTTAAATGCTTGATTGAGTAAAGAGGGGTTGAGAAGAATATCTGGATAATTCATTTTACTAATTGTGATGTACTGTATTTTCATATTCTCCACCTATTTGCCAATTACACGCTCAATATGATTTTTGTCTCATGATTATAATAAGAATACTTATGCAGTTTTTTTATTCTGTTTACAAATGTATATTCGGAATTTCTCCATCATCTGCAGTTTTTTTTTGTTATTTTAATTTTTTTAAATACTTTAAAATGTTTTTTCGTCCATTTGTCCATTGTCGTGTAAAAGCACCTAGACCATTGTAAATATGATAGAACCAAATGAGCTAATTACAATTACAATTTGTACGACTGAATTATTGTGTATTACATATTCACAATTTTATTTCTTTTAAATAGTCTGTAGTTACAAAATGCCTACAGTTTGTTTAAATTATGGTAAAAATTTTTATTATGCATATGGTGAGGTGACACTCAGTCACTCTGGCAAAAGCTTACTCCGTTAGTAAAAAGGTGTTATGAAATTAATTTTGGTTGAAAAGTCAGGGACCAAACAAGGACCTGGGCCTCACATGTCGTTGTTTATCATGTTCTACTCTTTTCACTGCATGAAAAAATGGTACACACCATATGCCATTTGCTTTCCCTATGATTTGGAGGGAACCCAAAGCTCACTCTTCTCGACAGTTATTTTCGCTTAGAAACATTAAAGGGATTACTTCAAAATCAAAACATACCTGAGGTGTACCCTAACTTGCAATGTGCAATTGGACCAGTTCCACACTGCGAAGAACTGCCCATACCAAAGCCTCCAAAACATGTAACATTAGATCAAGAGAGCTTAGAGTCTGATGAAACTAAGGAAGAAAAAGAAATAGATTCTATTGATACAAGATTTGAACAAAGCAGTTCATTTGAGCCTCATTTACAAACTCAAGAAAATCTTAATGATCTCATACGAGATAAAAGCTATCCAAAAAACTGTCTGAAATGCTTGCTTCATTACTTAAAGTAAGGAATCTTCTTCAGAAGAATACAAAAATTTGTACTTATCTTAATCGTCATTTTGAATTTAAAGACTATTTTTCTGAAGAAAATTACTTATTATTTTGTATTGACATTTCTTCACTTATGGAGACACTTTATAAATGTACATAACCCAACAGAATGGCTCTTTTTCATTAATTTCTCTAAGTTAGATTAAAAGCTGTGCTTCTGCATATGGCAATAAATTCCCATCAGTACTTGTTACTCACTCTGCTATTATGAAGGAAATATATGAAAACTTTAAATTTATATTGGAAAAGCTTCAGTGTGCAGTGTGTGAATGGAGTATTTGTGGTGATTTGATGGTAATTGCACTTATATTTGGTCTGCAGCTTTGTTACACAAAATATTGTTTTTGTGTGAATGGGATATTAGGGACAGAAAAATCCATTTCATTAGAAAAAAGAATGGCCTAAATAAGAATTATTCATTCCTGAACAGAAAAGTGTAAAACATGAGTCATTATGTAATCCTAAAAATGTGCATTTACCTTTGTTAGTTATCAAACTAGGATTAATGAAGAAAATCTTCAAGGCCGTCTACAGTACTCCCGGTTTCATGTAAGTAAAACAAACATTTACTAAAATTAGAGATGCAAAAATTAAAGAAGGAATATTTGTTGGTCCACAAATACGATCACTAATGCAAGATGAGAAGTTTGATGAGATATTGAATCTATTGGAGAAAAAAGTTTGCAAGCATTCAAAAGTCTTACTCAGAGTTTTTTTGGGAAATTTAAAGGTGGAAAATTACTGTGATGTCAACGATCTTATTACATCTTATAAAAATTTGGATTGTAATATGTAAGGACATATTTCCTGCATTTGCATGTAGTTTTCTTCCTGGAAAGTTTTGGCGCAGTGAGTGATGAGCATGGGAAACACTTTCATAGGAGATTTTAGATATGGAAGAGAAGTATCAGAGCAAATGGAATCCTTTTATGCCTGCTGATTATTGTTAGACCATCAAGAGGAATGCTCCACAGGCGAAATACTCGTATATTAGAAAATCATAATTTCTTACTTTCTAGGTGAGTCAAATGTTTGAATTTGTGTAATTAAGAATGCAGGTAGTATTAAAATATTTGAAATTATAAATTTCTGTTTCTTGGAAACCTCTTGTGAAAACCGATATTATATTTGAATTCAAGAGAAAAAATACTATCAGAATCGCATATTTTTCTTCCAATAAAAAAAATTCTTTTTCGTTGCCAGTGTTATAATTCCATGTATTATTTATTGACTGAATTATTTTTTAAGTACCATATGTTGTCCATTTTCAATTGATCTTTTTTCTATTAATTTGTTTAGTATAACTTATCTGATCTTTCCGAGACACACTTATTTTGTAAAACCAATTTTTTGTGTTAATTTAATTCATAAAATTACTTACTGTTTTAACTAAATCACTCTCATAAGTGTGTGCTATGGTTAAGAATCTGGTTGAGGATGTTGCTTAGTTTGTTGTAATTGTAAAGATCTACAGTATTTTGTGATTAAAAAGAATTTGTTGAGATTGTCATGAAATTTTTTTTTAAGTTTATTACGAGGCTCGGCTGATAAATTTTGCACATATATGCGTAGAATGGGAATGAAATAAAAAATTAATAAAAGTACCACAATACCTTAGCAACAAAATTCAGTATTTATTTTTCAATATAATCTCGAAGTTTTCCCAACGGGTGTCATTGAAAGATTCAGGCAGTCTTTCTCAGATCCAAGTGGCCATCATTGTCGGTGGTATACTGATTTCGTTTGAGATCTCTCTTCAGATGAGAGAAGAAGTGGAAGTCGCGCGGAGCCAAATCCAGCAAGTATAGCGGTTGCGAAATAGGCTCAAACTTCAGTTTGCGGAGAGCCATCATAGAGTATGTGAGGTACCTATCGTCCACAAATTTTACAGTAACCAAGATGCTCTGTAAAATGGCCTACTCGTTCTTTAAATATGCCTAACTGAATACTGCCGGTCACTTTGAAGCAAATCGTCCACCTCCTTTTGATGTTTTTCGTCAGTCACAGAAGCTGGTCTTCCGCCGCTAGATGCCTCTTCAAATGTCGCTTTACCAGTTTCATATTCACAAAATTAGAATGTCCACCTATTCAAAGTACTCCTGTCAACAGTTTCAATACCGTAAACCACTTTTAAACGATGTTAAATATTGGTAAGATTCACATTTTCTGCTATTAAAAATTCTATCATTGTGCTATATTTTAACTGTGTTGACAATTGACTGTACTCAACTACATTTTAACTGTTACTAAAAACAAACTGGTAAAAGGATTTCAACACATTATCGCAGGTTTGTAGAGGGGGTTTTTTTTTATCATGTGCTGTCATGCTCAACTCGATACTACTTGTTGTCACTGTGTAGCAGACTAGAGTGCAAAGTTTATCAGCCGAGCCTCGTAATCTAAATTTTATTTTATCTTTATTTTATTTTTGTCTCAATAATAAACTAAGAAAGAAAATTAGTCAAAAAGTAGTTATAGGATAGCTTTAATAAAATTTGATTCTTCTGTTAACTGTAAACTGAGATTAAAATATTTTCTTACTTAAAATTAATAAGAATTAATTAAGAATTAAAATTAAAAAATTAATGAGAGGGTATTTGTTCATACAACAGTTTTTAAATTTGCCTCATGCATGTAATAAATTTAGAAATTTTATTTGTCATCTATTTGTTTTCATAACTTATTGCATCTTTTGTCATGCAGTTGAATAAAATTTGTATATCAATTACTGAATAAAAATTACATCAATTATACTGATAATAATTACATACTCCTGCTAATTTATAAATAATTGCAAAGGATCTTTGGTTTCTGTATTTCGAAGTATTAATTCTCTAACTAAATTTTGGATAGCTATGGTTTTATTTTTTACAAGTGTACTTGCACATCCGTTAATGTAATATATATTGTGTAAATATACTCAAACACAGGGAGAGAAAGAGTTAAGTCTATACACACATATATAACAAATATTATTATGATAATTATTATTCTTTTACTAACTTTTAATTACAATTTTACAGTTATGGAAGATAGCCAGCCGTATATTATTCCAAACAGTGTAGCTTTGATGAAATATAAGGGTCGTCAACCCTGTTATACTGGATGTTATAAATGTGAAAATTGCGGCAGAAGTTATAAGTACAAACGAGGTTTATCACTTCATCAACGTCTTGAATGTGGAAAGGAGCCACAATTTAAATGCTCCTATTGTCATTACTGTAGCCATCGGAAAGCTTCTTTAAAGAGTCATGTTTTTACAAGGCATATGAATTTATTAAAACAAAATTTAAGTTTAAAAACAGGTTTTTATTGAGTTTTTTAATTTATTTTACCAATTTATGCTCTGAGAGGAATAAAGTATTATTGGTGTCAGTTGTTATGCAATCAGTAATTAAATAACTGATCATACTTTTACACTGTAGATATTTTTTTCGGTGAAAGATATTTTAAAACCTGAACAACTTAGCTACAATATGAAATTTAATAATGGAAACTATTGGCATTTATATTAGAAAGAGGTAAATTTTGTATTGATGAGATTGAAGACATTGTTGCAATATTTTGCAGAATTGTCTACTTTACGTTTGAAACTGGGATTGTACCCTGCCTGTTAGTGTAAATTTCTTGTATGTGTTTGTAAAAACTTGTTAATTTTGTGAAAATATAATAAATGATTTTATGCTGAATTGATTAAGTGTTTCTTTGTTACAATTTTGCTAATCATCTTTTCCCATATTGATAACAGTATCCAAGTGTAAAATGATGTTTTTAAAATCTTTTCCACATATGTATTGAAGTTTGGAGAACAATGACATATTTTTATAACCCTTGGATTATAGTTTTTTTTTTATATTTCTGTAAGGTTTTATCAGATATGATAACCATCTTCTATGTGTATATATATATATATATATATAAATTAATATTTGTTTGTTCCATATGGGTTCCTATCCATTCATCCGCTGATCTCTCTATATACTGAGTAGAGGATCCTTATAGTGTAAAATACAATTAAGTGGTCAATATTGAAGCATAGTCCAACGCCCCAGAATGAGTGGCTGGGAACTAAATAAAGCCATTATATGCTTGCGCGACTATAATAGGTGATGATAGTGCTGTTTATTTCACTCATGTTAGGTAACTAAAAGAACGATCAATTTTGCAATACAAGCAGAAATTTACGGACAGTTGAAGAAAATTTCAGAATTAAAAAAAAAAAATTAAGTAGCTGATATTTATGCAGAGCTAAAAGAAAATATATGAACACTTTTATCGTTACTATTACACTTAACTCTGCACATGCGCTGTCTTAGTTTATTTAGTTCTAGCTACCCATTTGGAGGAGCTATTTTATGGTTCAAATTTTACCGGTTCCAGTACATGGGATCTATCAGTGCGTTCATCGATTGTGATGAAACTTTGGTGAGTTGTGCGCATGCCTGCTAAAGTTTATGAATGAGTTTGGATTTGAAAGGTGGCGCTGGGGTTTGAATTTGATAGGTGGAGATATTTTAAAAATTGTGTTTATGGTCTCATTTGGCCATTCAGAATATGTGTTACTTACATGGAAAGAAATACCTCTGCAAAAAAATAAATGTGATAGATAGTGCTGGTGTTGAGATATTTGGAAAAATTGCATTTCTGGTCCGATTTGGCTCATATTCAGAATATATATTTTTCTTTTTTCTGTTTTTGCCTCCAGAACTACTGTAAGGTATTACTTCATTGGATGAATGAGGATGATATGTATGAATGTGAAGGAAGTGTAGTGTTGTACAATCTCAGGTCGACCACTCCTGAGAAGTGCGGTTAATTTAAACCCAACCACCAAAGAACACCAGTATCCATGATCTAGTATTATGTGTTAGTTACATGAAAAGAAATATTTTTGTGAAAAATATATCCGCTAGATGGCGCCGGTATTTACGAAACAAATAAATATAGAAACAGACTTTCTTCTTCTTCTTCTATATATATATAAAAGGCAATGTTTGTATGTTTGTCTGCTATAGACTAAAAAACTACTGTACCGATTTATGTGCAGGTTTTTCCAAAATGGTCCGCGTTGTCCAAAGAAGGTTTAAAGCTATTGAAATTCTCGATGTGATCAATAGAAAGAAAGTTGGGATATTTCAACTATTGTTTGGAGAATAGTTTGAATTAAATCCTATAGATAGTGCTGTTTGGACCATTGGATCTATTTACATAGTGACTTTTATAAAGTTAAAGGTTAAATTTTTTGAAGTTCTGTAATGTTTTGTAAGTTTCTTAAAGTTCAATATTAATTATGATGATTTTGCAACCATATCAAACTTTCAGTTGTGTTCATTAAAACTATATACATATATATATTTTTTTTTTTTGCCTTCAGTCATTTGACTGGTTTGATGTAGCTCTTATCTAGTGCCAGTCGTTTCACTTCAGTATACCTCCTACATCCCTAAAATTTGTTTTACATATTCCAAACATTGTTTGCTTGTGTAATTTTTCCCATCTACCTGCCCCTCCAATATCAAAGCGACTATTCCAGGATGCCGTAATATGTGACCTATAACTTTTTGTTTTCTTTTAACTACATTTCACTAAATGCTTCGTTTTTCATCGATGTGCTGCAACACCTTTTTATTTGTCACTTTAACCACCCATCTGATTTTTAACATTCTCTTGTAACACCACATTTCAAAAGCTTCTAATCTTTTCTTCTCAGGTACTCTGATCATCCAAGTTTCACTTCCATATAAAGCTATGCTCAAAACATATTCTTTCAGAAATGTTTTCCTGACTTTAAATTAATTTTTGATGTAAGCAAATTATATTTCTGACAAAAAGCTTGTTTCGCCTGTGTTAATCGACATTTTATATCGTTCCTGCTTCGTCCTCCTTTAGTAACTCTACTTCCCAATTAACAAAATTCTGCTACCTTGGTAATCTTGTTTCTTCCTATTTTTATATTCAGTGGTCCATCTACATTATGTTTACTACATTTCATTACTTTTGTTTTGTTCTTGTTTATTTTCATGCTTTAGTTGTTGCGTAGGACTTCATCCATGCCATTCAAAGTTTCTCCTAAATCTTTTTTACTCTCTGCTAGAATTACTATATCGTTAGCAAATTGTAACATCTTTATCAATTCACCTTGCACTGTTATTGTTACAGTGCAAGGTTCTAAATTGTTTTTTAATTTCTTTAACTACTAATTCTATGTAAAGAATCAAAAGTAATGGAGATAGGGAACATACTTTTCAGATTGCCTTTTTTATTACTGCTTCTTTTGTGTGTTCTTCAATTATTACTGTTGCAGTTTGCTTTCTGTAAATGTTAGCAATTATTTTTCTATCTCTATACTCGAACCCTAAATTTTTTAAAATGCTGAACATTTTATTCCAGTCTACGTTATCAATTGCCTTTTCTAAATCTATTAATGCCATGTATGTTGGTTTGTTTTTTTTAATCTTTCTTTTATTATTAATCTGAGTGCTAAAATTGCTTCTCTTGTTCCTATACTTTTCCTGAAACCAGATTGGTCTTCTCCTAACACTTTTTCCACTCTCAAATCTTCTGTACAAAATTCTAGTTAAGATTTTTTATGCATGAGTAGTTAAGCTAATTGTTCTGTATTCTTCACCTTTATCTGCTCCTGCTTTCTTTGGAATCATGACAATAACACTCTTTTTGAAGTCTGATGGAAATTTCCCTTTTTTGTAAATATTACACACTAGTTTCTGTAATCTAGCTATCGCAAATTCACCAGCATTGCACAGTAATTCTGCTGGTATCCCGTCTTTTCCAGGAGCCTTTCTGCCACTCAGATCTTTTAACGCTTTATTAAATTAAGATCTCAGTATGCATCTCCTTTTTCAGTCTCTTTGACTTATTCTTCTTCCTCAGTAATACCAGTTTTTAATTCATTTCTTCTTTATAAATCTTCAACATATTTCACCCATCTATCGACCTTTTCTTTCATATTATAAATCGGTATACCATCTTTTTTTAACACATTATTGAATTTTAGTTATGTACCACAAAATTCTCCTTTACTTTCCTTTATGCTCCGTCTATTTTACCAATGATCATTTTCTTTCCACTTCTCAACACTTTTCTTTAGCCCACTCTTCTTTCTCTAATTTGTCACTTCCTGTTTACAGTATTTCTTTTCTGTCGATAGTTCCATTTACCTTCTTCATCACTAGCATTCTTATACTTTCTATGTTCATCCATCAGCTGAACAACTTTTCCGATCCTTGCATTCCAATCTCCAACTATTATTAAATTTTCATCCCCTTTTACATGTTTAATTGCTTCATCAATTTCTTTGCATACACACTCCACTTCATCATCATCATGGGCACTTGTAGGCATTTAGATGTCAACAGTCGTTGTCGACTTAGGTTTTGATTTTATCCTTATTACAATGACTATCGCTAAACTATTTGAAATACTCTACTCTCATCCCTATCTTTTTGCTCATTATGAAACCTACTCCTGCCTGCCCTTTATTTGCTGCTGAGTTAATTATTCTAAAATCACATGACCAAAATTTGTTTTCCTCTTCCCATTAAACCTCCCTGATTCTTAATCTACATTTAACCTATCCATTTCCCTCTTTAAATTTTCTAAGCTACCAACATTTTTAGACTTCTAACATTCCATGCTCTGATTCATGGAATGTTATTTTTTAATTTTCTGGTGATCCCTTCCTTAGTTAGTAGTCCCCCAACCAAAGATCTGAATGGAGGACTAGTTTACCTCCGGAATTTTTTTTATGAAGGAAGGAGCCTCCATCTTTGTTTTTTTAAAATTCAGAGCCACACTTTTATTAAAAAAAATCAGCTGTAGTTTTCCATTGCTTTCAGCTGCACAGTACTCAAAAGATTGAGTGATGTTGATATGGCCGTTTAAGTCATACTGACCTACGCCCTTAACAACTCCTGAAAGAGCTGCTACCCTCTTTCAGGAGTCATTTCTTAGTCTTACTCTCAACAGATACCTCTCTCCGTCATGGTTGCACCTTCGGTTCAGCTACACTGTATCACTGAGCATACAAGCCCCCTCCCAATCGGCAAGGTCTCATGATTTGTAGAGGGAGATATATCTATATATATATATATACTCAAAACAGTAGCGAATCATTGCTGGGTCTGCTAGTTTAGATAAATATGATTTTCATAGAGTCTGAAATTTAGATCGATATATTAACAAGTTAGTTAAAATTTTTTCTTGCAAAAAGTATAATCTATTAACATTTTATTTCAAATAAAACTCTAAATTTTTGGTTTGTGTGTTTATGTGCATGCTCATTTCACCTTAAAATTTCGTAGGAAAATGCTGAAAATTTTGGTCTCTTTGGATTGAAAATTATCAAAATTTGAGAATTATATTTTTCACCCAAAATTTCTAAAATTGTATGAAAATTATCCTACTTTAAAAGAAAAAAACGCCCTTTTATAAAATTTTGCTGAAGAGCATTTTCATTTTTCCCATATTTCTTGTTGTCTATTAAAGAAATGTAATAATAAATGAATTTAGATTCCTTAGTCTTTTTTATTATACTACATTACAATTTTATTCAGTATTTATGATTAAAATAGTTTTTTGGAGGGGTCACCCTCCAAAAAATGGAATTTTTTGAAAATGTAAAAATAAAAGCAGGAGTTTTTGGATGATGAAATTTTTCTTTGTCAATGTAGTATAGCAATTCTCTAAAAGAACCATTTCTTTTATTTTTGTTAAACGTATTAAAGTAACCAAATATTTTTGAAAAATTTGGCTTTAGAAATTTTCAAAATAGTTTGCAATTTTTTTTTGCTAAAATTACACCAGTAACAATTTTAGTTTAATTTTTATCTCTTGTAAATCTGATATCCGAAAATTTTAGATCACATTCTCTGAGAGGCTCAAAAAGATGGTTCTCAAAAAGAAATTCAATAAAAAATCTTATTCCGCTGTTTTAATTTATAAAAAATTTTTTCACTTTTTTAAACAAGTGCTTTTCAAGAGAAAATTTGAAAAACAATTTAACATTTATGATTATTATATTATATAACTGTATAGTAAATTTCATGATATGCTAATTCATTACTATTACAAATATAATATTTAGAGTAGCAAAGAATTGCAAAATATGTTAATTAAAGTTAGCAGTTGATCATTTTCTGCCATTTTTCTTTATGTATTAAGCGATTCCTTAACCATAGTACGACGTGTGGTTCAGAAGTAAGCACCAGTAGTTAAAAAAATGAGATAAGTTGAAAAAATGGAAAATTTACTAATGGTTTTAAATACTTACATATTTAACTTATATAATCTTATTATATATTTAACTTACATAATTTATTATATAATCACCATTTCATCCCAAACACATTTGATAAACAAGTTTCTTCAAATCCACTCCGTAAAATTTTTCCACCTGGTATTGCAGCCAGTTTTTAAGGTTTAGAATGATAGAAAGGCACTATTCTTGGGGTTAGGATTGTGTGGGGATGATTAAAATTCTCCTATTCAAATTTTTGAATTATTTCTGTTGTGCATGTAGCCAGCTGTGTGTGGACGTGCATTATTGTAAAGAAGTACAATTCCTGTTCTCAACAGTCCCCATTGTCAATTTCGAATCCAAAAAGTTAGTTTCGAAAGTGTTTCACAATAGACTTGTTATATTATGAATGTTCTAGGTTCTATGTAATATACAAAAGCACATTTTTTTGGTCCCAGAATACTCTACAGTTGCCATGATTTTCTTTTGAAACTGGGCTTGTTTGAATTTTTTCAGTTTAGATGAACCGGAATAAGGCCATTGGATGGATTGTTGTTTCTTCTCGGCAATAATGTAAAAAATCTACATTTTGTTATCAATGTTGATTTGGGAAAAAAATTGTCTTGCTTGTGTTAAAGTGTTTGAGAAAAGCACATGCAAAGTTATTCTCTGATCTTGGTGAGCTCTCAACATTTTTGGAATCCGTTGTGCACATAGTTTGTGTCACTAGAGTGGCTGTCACAATTCTCAACACTGTGATCTTTGAAACTTCTAGAAATTCTAGAAAAAATATTCTTAATCGTAAAGCCACAATTTTCTCTCATTATTTCATTCACTTCAACAAGATCATCAATCCAGTCTCAAGGCCTGCACCTGCCACTTCTTTATTAGTAGTAAACATGTGAACTCTTGACACCATTTCTTCACTTTTCCTTGTGAATTTCAACAACATTATGTCGTCTTTCATTTAAAAATTCAGTCACTGATTGAAGTCCAGTCAACTGGTAGGAATTGTTACTGCTGCACTATTTTAACACACTGTCTCAAAGACAAGCAACAATGAAGGCAATCTGGCTGTTTATGCCTAACAGCATTTGAAGCTACTGCCCCATGTTTGAACTAATCATTGTTACCAGTCGCAGTTTATAACTCATCAACTCTTAATTTTGAACCTCACCTATTAATATTATTCTTTTCTCCATTAAACTATACTTTTCCTTTTAACATGCAATCTTCTCTGCATTAAATTTACTTTAACACATTCTTTATTTAAAATTATTTTTATTTTTGTGAAAAGATCAATTGCTGTAAGCTTAAAACTTGAATAAGATTTGATAAAGAATAGGAAGATTTAAAAAAAATTATTTATCAAAAAGAATTTACTTATTCTTCTGATAAAAGACCCTTTCACAGTAAGCCCCATAGGTTTGACACAATCTTCAATTGACTGGGCAACAATACGAATTGTTTTCTTGTTAATGTTCTCTTAGTCAGTGAGAACAAGGAAAATTCACTTGTTTCATGTCTTGTGGCAATGTGGTGTTATTTTTGGCTAAATAAATATGAATTAATGGCTTGGAAAAATTTTTTAGCTGAATCGTTATTATGGTGCAAAATCCAAGAATTGTTTATCTACATTTATGGTGATTTTCTTTGGATTGCATTTTGTAAATGGTATATAAGTGCCTAATTAATATTGATTATTAACTGTGCAACTTGTGATAAGAATTCATAAGACTGTATGATTCTAATCGAAACAATCAGAAAGAAAATCTATTTATTTTATCCAACTTGACATGTTTTTTTCATTGCTGCTACATGTTTTTTAGTTGTATTGCTGCACCAGGTATGTTTATTCATTTTTTTTTTTTTCAATATTCCCTTTCGTTTTAGTTTTGTAGAATTCTAATAGTAGTTTTTTTCCCCTTTTAAATGTTCTCTTAAATATATTTTGAATTTTTGTTATGTTTCTTCTGTTAAGATGTAAGGTTTCAAACAATTTTTGTTTTTATTACTGTTAATTTATGTGACATTTAGTTCCATTATAGTTAATCATCACTTATTCTTTTCTAGTTTGTTATTAATTTCTAAAACATTTTCTGTTAGTTGTCTTCAATTATAATATAGATACCTCTGTCATTTTGTTCTTTACAATTTCCTCAATACTAGTTAGTTTTCATTTAATTAATATTACGCTTTTATTCCTCTACAAAACCTAAATTTTTCTGTTAAGAAATGTATTTTTTTGTCCATTAGTATTATTGTATTTATGTTTTCAGCTTGAATTTTTTTTATTAATCCTGACCTTTTGTTTAATTTTTATAGATATGTATAAGTATGATATTTATAAGATCCAGGATAAAAAAATTATGCTGTTAAAATTAAGCATGTTGTCTTCTTATGTTCTACAATTAATTATTAACAAAAAGTACTTATAGACACTAAAATAGAAGTAATGTAAAATTAACAATGTTTAAAAAAAGCTTTGTGAATTCATAGATTCATTTTCAGTTATAAAGTATTACATCAGGTAATGCATTACCATTGTTACATATGCAAACTGACAGTTGTTGTAATCAACTACAATGCTACTGTAACATAATATAGAGTTGATTGAGATAACTTTCAGTTATATAAATAACAATGGTAAAGCAATACTTCATATACTTTTACTACTTTTAGAGTATGAATATATTGATTAAAAAGTTGTTCTTTTTAATATTGGTCAGTTTATATTGAGCCTGCTATTTTTATGCGTTCTTACATTTGTTAATGGTAGTAACACATGTGTATGTATAATTTCATATCTTTTTAAAAATAATTTGTTTTAGATAGAAATAAATGATTACAATGATTTATTGTTATGATTTGTTTAAAAAATACATTTATAATAACATAATGCAAATATTTTACAGCAATTCAAGATCATCTAATTTACTCATTAAATGAATTCACTCCAATGAAGCAGATTCAATCCAGTAATGGTAGTGGGTTGCATATTTGCGAAAGTTGTGGTAAAGGTTATAAATATAAATCAAATTTAACCGCTCATAAAAGACTTGAATGTGGAAAAGAACCTCAATTTAAATGTCCATATTGTGATAAACGCTGTCATCAAAAGGGTTCATTGAAATCTCATGTTTATACAAAACATTTTGATATGGTATCGCAGCAGAAAATGTTGTTTTGAAGAACTTTTTAATGAAAATTAATGTGATTGTGCTTTTTAATTTACTATATTTGTTATTGTTATATTTTATATTTTATTATAGTTTTATTTTTTCTCTATGAATATTTTTATTATAAGTTAAAGAATTTACAATTTAAAGGAATTATTTAACATAAGATATGTTTCTGTGGTATGAAATTACCCTTAATTTACGTATACGACTGTTGAACTCTGTTATAAATAATCAGATTAAGATATTTAACATAGTTAGTTTGGTTAACCTAACCTGAGGTTCATTGTTTGTAGTTCACAATATTCTTATAATTTTATTATTGTACTTACTTTAGGATTTGTGCAAATCCTGAGAACAGGAGTCCTCAAACCATTGTCGCTAGTTATGAAAAAAAGATGCTACACTGCTGATAAATAATTGTATATTAAGATTCATTATTATGCAATAATTTTTGTTTATATGTAAAAAGGTAATTTATAAATATACAAAGTGATTTGGTTTTAATGTGTTAAATTTGGAATTTAAAAATAAATAATTAATATTTATTATAATGAAGTATAGTATTAGAGAAGTTTACAACCATTCATTTTTTGTATAGTAGATACATATGACTATGGCTTTTGATGGAAATTATCATTTATAAGAAGAGAAATAGTGAATTCAATGCAGAAAGTAAGAAGCTGTGAAAATAAAGGTGATGTGATCTCCCAAAATCCATTGACAAAATAATTAAATTTTAAATGGAAATTTTCCCTCTGATTATTAAACAATCATCAGTTAGTACTCTATATTTGCTATAAGAATATTAAAGAAATAATTACAAGAAAAAAATCTATAATCATACATTACCATAAAAAGTATTTTTTACACATAAAAACAAAAAAAAGGAGAAAAACTGTTATGTAAAAAAAATTGTGTATTATCATTTATTAACAATCACTTTTTCATCAGTTCTATTTTTTATATTTTATTAGTTAGCAATTTATTCTTTTTGCATATAGAAAATTCTTCTGACATATTGCAAGTACTGCCTGTTATTTTTTCTTGTAAATATTTATTTAATGTTATTTAGCTTTTTTTCTCTTCATTAATTCTTTTGTATTGACTGTTCAACAATTGAACTGTACCTTCGTGTTTTTTTGTTCACAATAACTACTGTAGTTTTTTCACAGGATATTTGGTAGATAAATTATCTAACAATATTTTGATATATTTTTTGTAATTTAATTAGTTTTTAAAATCAATGAATAAATTGAACAGTTACATTGGAATATAAATTATCATTGATAAATGTGGTGGTTATTATATTACTTAAGTGTTTGAGCTATTCATTAAAGGTACAAGAATTTTCATTAAAAGTTTTAGATAATGATTATGATTTATTCTGTTTAAATCAAACATTCTTATAATCAGATATCAGAAGTATGAATTTTTTTTATTATGGTTATACGCTTAAGCTATACATCGTAAAGCTAGTGATTTACTCTCTCTGTTAAAGTAAGAGGAGAAGTTTTGATAGCAGTGAAAAGAAAAATTTGTAGCAGGCAATTACACATATTTAATGATTTACCCCAAAACAGTTATGAAGCTATATGCTAGAAAATAATTTTTAAATGTAGTTCTTTTACTGCATTGCATTAAAGAAACATTTCTCCCTCCTCCAAGTTAGAGTTATATCAATGTTTCTATGATATCTTTTCTCAAAGCCCACTAACTAAATATAACTAACTCTAAATTAATAATGCTAAGCGATCTTAATTTATCCAAAATAAGAAATAGCTAATATTAGTTAAACAATGTTAGTCCAGTAGGCTGGTCAGCTGGTAACTTGTCATCACAAATCTGCTGATTTCGAAGTTGATAGTTCAAAAGCTCAAATCCTAGTAATGGCAGTTACTTTTACATGGATTTGAATACTAAGTCATGGATACCGTGTTCTTTGGTGGTTGGGTTTTAATTATTCTCATATCTTAGGAACTGGCTGACCTGAGACTGTAAAAGACTACACTTCATTTATATTCATACATATCAAACTTGTCCATTCTCTGAATTATACCTTCTGATGGTTCCAGACGCTAAACAGAAAAATAGAGAGTTAAACAATATTAATAATTGTTACTGTACAAGCAAAATTAATTTTATATCAGTAATGGATTTCAGAATGATTAATGACATGTATAATGTTAAAAGAGAAAACGTTAGTTTTAATTCTTACAAATTAATCACATTATATAGATGTGTTAAAAGTCAGACACTTATGAAAGAAGATGTATATCATCCATAGCTCAATATTTTGATCAAAGATAATAAATTTGAACATTTTCCTTTCCTCAGCAAGGTCTGTCATAACTTTAAGAAAGCAGTTTTTGATAACATGTATAGGCCATTGAATAAGACTGATTGGAATACATTGAAAACATTTAATTATGTAAATTTAGCACTAGACTGGTTTTATAATAAAATAGAAGACTTATTCTGTAATACAATACCTCTCACAAACTATCACAAAAGAACTTACAGCCAATTTCAAAATGGTTAAAATTTGAAATATTACATGAGACGTAGGTTTAGAAGCAATTTTTATATGAATGAATTTAAAGTATTAATAAATAACATTAAACAACAAATTAAATTATTGTATCATAATTATACAAGATGAGCAACATAAAACCGAACCCATAATGAAACCGCTACCCAACACTTATTTTTGAAAAACTCTCACACAACTAGCACAATCAGTGGATGTATATGTTGCTGCTGTTTATCAGGTGGTTAACATGTCAGTAGTATATCACAGGTGCAATGTATGTTTTGTTGCATGCAGTTTTATGAGCAGTTGTGTCTCTAGAATGGCTTATTCAATCCAGGAGAGGTTAGCAATAGTTGAGGCTTATATTTATTTCTAGATTTTTTGAAGAATCATGACAAGTATTCATAGAAAAATCTCTGTCTGTATCCCAGCGAAGAGTAGCATACACAATTTAGTTAACAAGTGGCGTATAAATATTTGTTTTCAAATGCAAAAAGAAATAGCAACCTTCCATTAGGACTCCACAGGCTTTTGTCAATATTGAAAGGAGAATTACTGCCAGTTAAAAAAAAATTACTATGCAATTTATCCCAACAATCTAGTGTTAAATATGCATCATAAAATTTTTTATTAATTAAAATTGAAATCATACCATGTTAACAACTGTGCAACAACTGAAGGAGACAGACAAACTGAAATGACTTGATTATTGCCGCTGGCTTCTCGAAAACATTGTTGGTGAACAGATAGACCTGATGTCATATTTCATGTCAGATGAGGCATGGTTTCATTTATCTGGCCATGTTAATTTGCAGATCACCAGGTACTGGATGGCAAGGAATTCTCAAGAGATATTTGAGTGTCCATGGTGAGGAAATTGGTGTTTGGTGTACTGTTTCCAGGGACCAAATTATGGTCCCTGGAAACAGGGTGTTTAGGGACCAAATTATTGGTCCCTATGGGACCTATTCTTGGTTTAGTGGGACCAATAATTTTTGATTAGACTGTCAATACATAAGTTTACCTCACAATTTTCAAAGAATTCTATGCACAATTAACTGATAATGCAAAAACAATATATCTTCTTCAAGAAGACAAAACCCATCAAACGTTTCATTGAATTGGATTCACACAGCTTTCACAAATAAACAAGCTGTCAACAGAGAACGGCTCTCCATGTTCCCTAGAGTTGTCTATTTGAGAATTTTTCCTTTGGTAGCTACTTAAAGAAGAGAACTTGTGCATCTAATTTCCACAACATTTTGCTTTAATTCTCAATATGAACAATTGAGCACAAAAGTGAATTGATACCCAGGCTGTTCATTTTGAACATCTTCATACTTCTTATGTTTTTCTTATTTAATTTATTTGTATTATTCACAAAATTTCATTCCAATATAACCTATTGATTCTGTAGCAGTTATTTTATTGGTATTTTTGTATATTGCTCACTTTGTGTTAACAATATTGAGAGTGTGCTAAATCATGATAGAAGGGAATTTTTATTCTGTCATAAAAAAAGTCAATTTAATTTTGATTCATGAAGTAAATACTTTGAGATTGTTCATGTAGCAATAAATAAAAAATAGCACTTGCTTTTGCTGACTATTTTCAAAGTATTTACTCAGATGCTCCAGTAATCAGTTGGAGAAAATAAACAAAAACATTTTGAAATTTTCTCCAGGGTAGTAATAGTTGTAACATTACTAAATAATAAAGTTTTCAACCAAAAAGTCATGTATAAACCTTTTTTTAATGTTCCAAAAGTTAAATCATTGCCTTTTATATAGAAGTCTACAATATAATCTTAAATAAACACTTGTTTTAATAAGCTGATATTCTATAAATACAAGATTACAGCTTATTTTTGTGATTCTTTAATAACATGTCTTTGATGTATATTCCTGGCTCTTGCATTAATATTTATGATCACTTTCTTCTTAAACAACTACTCTTTATTTAAGAAGTTATTTAAAAAGTTAAATAATCACAATGAAAAATGGTTAATAAAAGAATGAAGTCAAGAAAGAAACAGTATTCAACATAAGAATATTAATTCAATTAATCTATAAAGGAATAAAAGTCAAAACCAAAATTATTTTCATTTACAGTTGCTAAGGACTTAAATAAAATTTCTGAAAGGGTAGCAGTATCAAAAGATCGGAATGGAATTTTGAAACTTGGGGATGTTCTCCTTTCATAGTATGCTAACATAGGTAGTTCATCCAACTTTAATTATAAGAAAGTTTTTTCTCACTTGTCTACAGGCATGAAAAGAAATAGAAACTAAAAAATATAAATTAAAAAAAACCATCATTGATTCACTAGTCGCTGATAAGTGATAATTATTCTGGATAACAACCCCTAAGAGATTAAACTGAATGTAAGTGTCAAGAAGGTAATTAAACTATCTTGAAACTTTTCGATCTCCAAAACATGTTCATACCATTTAAGTAGTAGTATTAGTTCCACTTAAGCTATTGGTAGGAAGAAATTTTTTTTTCTTCAAAATTGGTGTACCATTTTAGTTTAATTTTAACAACCAAGAAGAGGTATTTTGTTACTTTTTGACATGAACGTTGATATCCTGCAAAAGCATTAAAAAAAAAAAAATGTCTTCACATCTCACAGTCCTTTAAGTTAAACCAATTCCATATTGCATTTTACTTAGAGTAATGAAGGTGTAGTGATTTTCTTCTTTTTTTTTTTTTTATTACTACCTCCATTCTGTTTTAATTGAAAATGTCAAACGTTTGTTACTAGTTATTATAAAGTTATAAATTTTAATAAAATTTGAACAAATAATGCTTTATTTATTTTTGTAATCGAAGTGTAACTTAAAAATACCCTAAATAATTTGTTGATTTTGAAAATAAAATATTATTATTATAATTTTTTTTTTTTTACATAGGAAGAGTTTTATAATAACTATTAATGCAATTATTTTACAGTAATTCAAGAAGGTTATTCCGTTAGTGAATCGGCTCCAGTAAAACAAATTCTTTCCAATGCTGTTGGTGCAATGTTTGTCTGTGATGGTTGTGGTAGAAGTTATAAGTATAAAAATAACTTAACGACTCATAAAAGACTTGAATGCAGAAAAGAACCTCAATTTCAGTGTCCTTACTGTGATAAACGTACTCATCAAAAAGCAGCAATGAAATCTCATGTTTATGCAAAACATTATAATATGATAAGTCATAAGTTAACACAGTTAAAAAACTTTTGTTTTAAATAATAAAAATAAGTTTTATGATAAGAAAATTCGCACTATATTTTAAATTTTTGATTCATGTTTTTATAAAAAGTTCTGTTAATTTTAATTGTAGATTCATTTTTTTTTTTTTTTTATAATGAAAAGACACTATATTTGTTTTTATTACTTAATTAGTAATAAATTATTACTGAAATGTATTAATTAATAGAACAAAAATAAGAAATGATATTCTCTTGAATAAATAAATAGTTTATTAATGTTTTCTAACCGTAACAGTAAATATACCTGTATTTAATAATATTAGATTACTCAAATTTTATTGCTCGTAATGAAGTTAACAACATGACATTATTTGTCATTTGTTAAAGCGATGTGTTATATATTCCAAGATATGAAAACCAGCAACCATGTTTTCAAATATCAGCACTAATTCTGCAAAATTCATTATAGTGTTTTATACTCATCATGTAGACCAAATATATAAATTTTAATATTATTTTTAATTATTTTAATTATTAAATCAAAATTGTTTGTAGTACTTTATTTTTAATATTTTAAAAGAATTCGGTTATGTATTACTGGCAGTTGATGTAATGTTATACACTATTTTTAATTAATGATAAGATATTATGGTTACGATTAACAGCTGAAATTTACCAAACACATTATCAAATTTTAAAGGACAATGTGATGTTGCTGTCAACAATATCAAGATATTCAGTTTTAATTGGCTAGCCTTTGATGATTACTAATCCAAGTGTTACTATCTGTCAGGAATCATTTTAAAAGTTATCAGGTGTTATTATTTTCAAGTAATATTACTTAACAAGAAATTACTTTTTTTTAATGGACCAATAATTTATTATTAATTATTGTTTAAACATGGTTAATCATTTTGATAATTAGTTTAATTGTAATTGATTTTTTCCCATCGTTATTACTTTTTGTAATTGATTTCAGGATTAAATTTACTGGTATCAGTTTAGGGTTAGTGTTGATGTTAGGTTACGTATACTGATATGAATGCCACAAGTAACATTCATATGGTCAGATAATGGGTGTCTTCCCCTTGGGGTCAATATGTAAAGGAAACAATATATGGATAATAGACTAATCATAAGTTGAATATAAAGTTGTTGAATAAATTTATAAAGCAGAAATTTTTTAATAAGAAATTTAGAATGAAATGGAAGTATGAATTTTTCAAGCCATGCATAAAGTAAAATTCAGTTTAAAAAAATTGTCTTAACAATCATTTCATATTGTACATCTTGAGCATTAGCTTTTGTTTTTAAGTTGTATATCCTGATTTATTCTGAAAAATTTTATCTGTTTATTATTTATTTAATAAACTATTTGAATTGTATTCAGTACTTAATAAGAATGAATTTATTATATACTGTTTATAAGAACAGAACATTCAAATGAATGTTCTGCTATGCTTTTATGAATATAGTACATTCCATGTATTTATATATTTTTATTTAACATATTTCTAGTAGTTTATAAATATTAAATATATATATAAAATATGCGTGACTTACTTATGGAAAATTTTTACTGAACTATTTGGAGTACTGAATTTTATTGTATAATATCTGTAACAAATAAAATATTGCTTTGATAAAATACGATTTTATTTCATTTTGAGTTTTTTGATAAAAATAATATTTTAACTATGCTGGGATATGCAGTGTTATATTTAAATAATGTTAAGTTTGCAAAATTAACATTATTTTTTATTTTATTTTTTTATTATTCTTTTCTTTTAGAAGATGAATAGTTTTGTTCATATATACCTACATTTCTATATTTGTATAATTCATTTTGTGTTGTATTTTATTGTGGATTTTTCATGTCATTTATTGTTGGTTATAATGAAGTATACGAGTATTTTTAACTTATATATATTTTTTTTATTATTTGGTTAGTTTGTTTCGTTTCTTCTCCCATTTCCTTAGTCAAGATATGTGATTTCATATCTTACAGCAATGAACACATATGGATAACTTATTGTTAGTGTAATTTTATGAACCATTATTAATGACAGTAATTATTGCCTATATGTTTGCTAAGATTGCATCAGAATCTGTCGTGAAACAGGAGATAAAATTAAACTTTGATTAGTTTTTGTTGTTTTAGTTAATTAAGTAAAAAAAGGTTTTCATATTTAAAGGTTGCTATTTTCTAAGTTTGTCCCAGTTCTTCATTTTGAAGTCATTTATTTCGCTTAAAATGTAGTTCAGCAATCTGTGTAAATGTTATGGGAAGAATTATCATGTTTTGGGTCATAACTTCACTGTGCATGTCGGGCATGAGTTCATTTCTCACTTGACATATGTAATCTGATTATAAATTTGTAAACTCTTCATAAAAGTTTTTTCATTGTTGAATATTACTGATCCCTTCAATTCCCTTGAAGATCTATGATCACCTAGTTCATCCTTTAAAGGAGTTTTGGAAATAAGTTTTGTAGATTAGAATTCAGAACTAATTTGAAAGTAATTAAATTCAAAATATTGTAATTTAGTTCAGAAGTAATAAAATTACTTTTTAATTAATTATTGCCATAAAATGCATTATTTTTAAAGCTTATTTTGCTTTGGAAATAGTAAAACATGATTGTTGGATAGATCAACATGGTTAGAACAACAATAGTGTTCTCACATTTATGTTAATGGCAGATAGGAATTCCTTTACAGAATGTGCTAAGTAAATTGGCTGATTATTGCGATTAATGGCCTATTAATTGTGTAGATTATTAATTGAAACTTATTAAACTTTTTTACATAATCTTTTCATCATGTCTGAAAAGGTTAAGTGTTAATTATGTATTCATAATTAACAATTCCAGTTTATTTTTACTTCCAGTATTATTTTCCTATTTAACAGTGTCTCATTTTTTAAAATTCTATTTATTAATGGCCATTCTTATCTCATATTGTAAGCGATGTTTGTCTTACATAAACAAAAAAACCATTTACTCATTAATTACTAGTTATTGATTGCAATTTCAGTTCCATTTTTTATGAGTTTACTAAGAAATTAAGTTCATTCTTCATTGCTCTTAATTCATTCTTTTATATTATTGAAGCGAAGTGCCATGCAAACATTATCGATATTGACACTTGGAAAAAGACAGAAACAGATTATAAAAAAATGAATCATTGATGTAATTATTAGTTATGTACTGTTTCTACATAGTATTTCTGAAAAAAAGCATATAAAAGAATTTAAACATAATCATGCTTTGTATTGTGACAAAGAACCTACCTATCTACCTATAATATAATAACCTTTATTATAATAAAGAATTTATAGTTGGAATTAATTCAGACCAAATATGATCATAAATTGATATGTCCAAATTTTTTTTATGCCATAAAATTAAGATAATTATATCGGCAATTAATTGGTTGTGTTGCTGATGTATGCATGTGTTAATTTATTGACTAATGTTTTTTTTCTTCTAAATTTAACATAAATTATAATTATATTTTATGGGTAATTTTTTAATTTACATTTTAATAGACATTTAAAATAAGACATAAATAGAGACTGTGTATAAATAGTATAAATTCCTTTATTTTAGATAATTTAATTTAATTTAAACAATATTACAGCGGTATAACTGGATAATTTATTAGTGAAACTATAGCAAAGAAACTTGTATCATTTGATTACTTCATGCTTTTCAGAATTAGTTTACATATGTTAAGTCACTTGGAGATAGTTGTACTTGAAAGATTTTTTCTTTTTAAATAAATCATTTATCTTGATACTGATTAAAAAAACAAAAGAAGAAATGTCATGTACTATTTTATTATTTGTTAACAGTTAACTATTTATGTTTATATTAGGCTGTTCATGAAACCATATTTTGTTGATAAAATGTAAATTTTTTTTTTCATATCACTAAATAAAAATTAGAAAAATATATTGTATTTACTGCTGATAATGGATACTTTTCAATGATGATGCAAAAAAAAAGATTGTTCTTAAGAAAAAATCTGTTTGTGTATAGCAATCTAATATTACTACCATCTACATCATGCTTATAATCTACTTCTAGATCTGTAGTTAATGATCTGGTTGTATTCCTAAATATATCATAATTAGTCCATTAATGAGATTCAATTAATATTTTTGTTTTTGCCACATTTGTTAGTCAACCGATATATTTGATTTTTGAACTGTCATGTTAGAAGTATATTCTTCGTAAGAGTGATTGTGATATCACTTTTCTGTGGTGTTCATTTCCATTCTATATCCAAGTAAATTTGGGAAGAAGTTATGACCATATTATATGATGAATGTTATACTGGTAAAATTACTGAAAAATAGGTTTAAAATAATACTGATAATTATTTTATTGAGTTTATTTTTATTTTATGCTGATATGTCTTTATTATTTGTAATATGTTATAGTGCATTGAACTTTTCCAAAGTTTAATCTGTATGACATTTCTTTGGGTGATCATTCTAATTTAATTTATTTATAAATGTGTGAAGATGTGGAAGAAAGTATAAATACAATACTAGTTTAATAATTCATAGATGTCTTGAATATGGAGATGAATGTCAATTTCAACATGCATTTTGTGAAAAGAATTTTTACCTAAAGAAGTTAAAAATGCATGTTTTTGGAAAAAAATAAAAATTTGTTTCTTAGAAAAAGATTAGACTTCATGTAAGTCATATA
>JAAAKQ030475745.1:0-22984 GCA_010016005.3 Zanna intricata | reverse complement strand
GGAGGTCCCGGGTTCGAATCCCGGTCAGTCATGGCATTTTTCACACACACTACAATTCATTCATCTCATCCTCTGAATATATACTTTACGGTGGATCCGGAGGTTAAACAAAAAGGAAACAAATGCTTCTGTTTGATTTTAATGTATGTTGAGTTATGTATTTCATTAAAGAATAGCCGTTTTTTTTTTAACTCATAGCTCTTTGTTCAATTTTTATTCATTTTAACTATATTTTGATTTTATACTTTTAGAGGGGAAATAGAAATGTAAAGTAAAATTTACTTTCCTTAACATTGGCACCGTTGGTATTGATACAATTTTATTAACAATATGTTTCCACTTACCAACAATTTTTTTTATGATATATTATACAAGCGGTTTTAGAGTAATTACTCTATCTTTAGGGATTATTTTGAACTATAAATTTATAAAATTAAAATGAAACGAAATGAAATTAAAATGTTATTTTACTTAAGTATAACCTATTTTAACTAATGACAACCGACTGTTACGAAAATAACAATTTTAATTTACATTAATTATAATTATAATCACATACATATAACACTAAATGCACGAATACAAATTCATAATTTTAAATAATTTCTGAAGATGAGTAGTTACTCTGAAAGCGCTTGATGATACATAATAAAACAATTGTTGGTAAGTGGAAATATATTGTTTATACAAATAAAGTAAAATATTTATAAAAAAATAAAAATTATTAAGAACATAAAAAAGGATTAAATAACAAAAAAAAAAAAAAATATGGTTCATATGAAAGTACAAAAAATAGAATGATTCCAAGGTAGGAAAGGTAAGAGTACAAGAACAAAGTGGTCCGAGGAAAGTAAAAAAAAAAAACGCATAGCGAAAAGATGAAAGAACACTGAAAGATAAGGAAACATCAAAGGAGAAGGAAATTAAACTGTTACGTGGTCCTTAGGTGGCCAAAACCAAAGAAAAATAAAAAAATATTAACCAATACTCACCATTTTTCCTTCACATATTCGCGGCAAAGTTTTGGGTTAACAATAATGTGGTTTCGATTTATTGTATTATAAATTGTTTACAAATTTGATAATTTTAATATATTTTTAATTCCCTTTTGAATTACAGTATTCCTTCTTTGTTATTTAATTTTAATCAAATTTTTTTTTTTAATATATAAAACGTTATTTATAGAAAGAGGATTGGTTAATTTTATTAAAATCCGAGAATTGAATCGACGTCATTTTTAGTTTAATTAAAATTGTAATGAAAAATAGATTATCATAGAAGAAAAAAATATATAACTATTGATAGGTTTATAATTTATAGTCGATGAATTTTTAACGCTTCATTAAATGAATAAATGTATTAAGGGTCAAAAATTGATTCGAATAAGCTATGCATTCTTCATTACACTACTGATCTCTCGGAGGGCGTAAATGAAATTGAAGAGAGCGTATAAAAGAATTTATAACTTGGTGGTAGTAAAGTATTTAAAGTATGACATTATGAAAGTAAATACCGAACATATCTTACTTTAGTCACTATACCGTAGCGTACAGTGAAAGGTGTAAGTAATTATTAAACGTAACTTTAAAATAAGTTGCTGCATACCATGCATACATAATATAATCGCCTTGTTTAATTGTGGGGAAGAGCTTCACTCCTTTTGAACTTTCATCGCTATGTATTTAAATTCTCGTTTGGTTAAAATTGAAGTTTTATGAACTTTTGGAAATTAATGAAATTTTTTAATGCGATCGGGGAATGATGCCGCAGAGGTTTGCTTGAATAACATTTTTTCGCGGAGTATTAACCTTTTTGTTCTATAATTCTGCCTTGCCACAATTATAAAAAATAAAAATTTCTTTATTTCGTACTCCTTTTACTTTGAAACTTTTTATTCCCTTGACATTTTTCTGTTAGCATTCCAAACACTTTTTTCATTTTCATTTTTATATTCCAGTTTTATCTACGTAGGAATAAGTATAAAAAAGGAAAGATTAAGTATTAATCATGAGTAGAATCATGTCCATTTTTGGTTTTTTTCCTTTTTACTACTCTCTTAAAAACCGCCATTCCTCATCGTAATCGTTCACATTAATTTCTTTACTTCCTTTTACTATCACAATTCCTGGCTATCTTTGTACTTCTCTTCCTTCTTTCAAATCATCCACCTTTTTAATTTTTAACGAACGTTTTTCTTAATTACAGTAGGATGCTTTGGCTATCAATTATTTTTTCATCGTTTAAATAGTTACTTAATTTTATTATCTTACCTTATTTTAGATCACTAAATTTCCTAATTCAGTTTCAGCTTTTTTCACCAGTTGTATATGAGTATAGATTACTTCTTTTCTAGTTCTTGGAATCTCTTCCTAATGTTTATCTCAATTGAAAACCTTTTTCATATTCTTTTTCAGTTTTTTCATTCATGTCGTTTGGATTTTATTCTGCAATTCAGTTTTATCCAGGAATAAACCATTCATCATATTTATAATTCGTTTTTTAATTGAAATATTAATTACTGTTTATGTTTGATCTCAAGAATTATGGATGAATTGCTGCAATTTTTATTCATTGTAATAAGAAACGTATGGGTTTCTGTAATCATGAAAACTTTAATAAAAATTTTTTTTTTTGTTTGGTGTTTTAAGAAATGTTATTCGAATATATATACATATTATATATATATATCTCTCTCTTTACCTGCTTAGCCTCCGAAACTACCGTAAGGTATTACTTCAGAGGATGAATGAGGATGATGGGAATGAAGGGTACTCTTATACAATCTCAGGTCAACCATTCCTGAGCAAATATCTGAACATATATATATATTGAGATACCATAAAAATCTATTTCTTTGTCGCGAATTTGATAACAGTGTTTGAAGGATTGTACGTTAGACAAAATTTGATAAAAAATACGGAATTTTTTGGATAAAGCGGACAAAAGCTTTTACTAACCAAGTAATCAGTTGGGTTTGGTATAACAGTTCAGTAATGGATTTTTAAGTTACAACTACAAGTAAAATTTTCGATTTCTTTTTTTTTTTATCATTCGGTGGTTTTCAAAGCCTTACTGAATTTTACTTACCTAACATCGTAGTTATAGAATTATGCTTCTAGAAGGAAAGTTTGGCTAAAATATCAGCCAAATATATATATATATAAAAATATGGTAAGCATCAGCAAAAAAATTATGGCGGGGGGGGTTGGGTTTTTTACTTCTCAACCACCAACAAATAAAAAAAATTGGAGGGGGTAATAAACGTACATACGTTTTTTTATGTACGTTTATTGGTGTTTTTAAAGGTTAATATAGTTAAACAGGATAATCCGATTTTTATGAAATTTTGTACAGAAACTCGTGTACATGAAGAAATTTGTGGTTAATATATTGGGGTCAATATCTCCAAGGGATGTTATTGATAGTTTTTAGAAGTCAATTTCTCTCAAAATTATACAGATATAAGACCACTTTCTAATAAACTCAGTACATCTGTAAATGCTTATCTTAGCATAAAAAATATATATATATATATATATGTCCTAAAATGCTTCCGTTTCTCATTAATCTAAAACAGCTTTCTTTTTATTGATTGTTTATTTTTTAACCAAATCTTTTTACGTCTTTCTAGGCATAGTAGTAGCTAAAGTGATCCAACAAAAATTGATTTGGGAAAATATTGTGGATGGGGAAGCCGAGCAAAGTTTAAAAATATACATTTTTTTTTTAATTTCAAATCTTTTGTTTATTACAAATTTTATAATTAATTTTTTTATAATATTAAAAGAATATTTCATCATAATTCTCCTCCTTCCCCTAGAACAAAACTTAGGTTTTTTATCGCTTGTACTCGTGCATTTTTTAGTGGAATTATTTTTAGTTTCTTGTTTTTTAATTTAGTAAACGTAGAATAAAAAACAAAATTCTTGGAAGGGGTGATTTTAATTTTTTTATTGTAACATATAATCATAATTTAACAATAAAATTTTTCATCATAAGTTACCATCATCCCACCCACAAAAAAATCTTAGGTCAGTAAACATGATCTGTATACTGTAGGCCAATATACAGAATTATGGTTTGGTGACAACATTGGGCCAGCTTTTTTTTTTGTAAATAAACAATGGGTTGCAGTGTCATGGTCAACTATGTTTCGTGATTTTTTTTGTTGACAAATTTTGATAATTATGATTAAATGAGATATAATTTCAACAAGGTGGTGCACATCAAAATAACATACTACACAACTGCTGAAACAACCCAATTGTTGTGTCAAAAGATCGGTAATTTGATTATTTCACAAAATAGTAATGTCAATTGGCTATCATTTATTTGATTCCATTACATGTTTTTCTTTGGGCTTATTTTAGGTCACATGTCTATAGTAACAAACCAATAAAAATTTTGAAGCAATTTTGATTTTGAATATTTGGAAGCAAAATAATCGACGCTTTATTAGAGGAATTCATGCTGATTTGTCTGAAAGAGTCGCTCAAAACTTTATTGATATATTTGGCTATGTTAAGCAAAGCCATGGAGACCATATGAATGGTATGGTTTCATTTAATGTTATCAACTTAAAAAAAAACAAAATAAAAATTTGGTTTATATTAATTTTTTTTTTTTTTTTAAACCTCCGGAATCACCGTTAAGGTATATCATCAGAAGATGAGATGAATAAATTGTAGCGTGTGTGAAAAATGCCATTCCTGACCGGGATTCGAACCCGGTTGATATTAAACATACCTTTTCTTTTTCCAATATTACTTTTTGCCCTAAAAATGAAAGACTGATTTTTTTTTGAAGTTATACGAACAGTTCCGTTCTATTGTTTTTAAAAAGGAAGATGCCGTTATTTTTTAAGAATAAAATTCTTTTTAGTTTTTCATTTTTTTATAAAATGATTGCATGTTTATACATAACTTATTCATATACATAGATATTGCATATAATTGCATATTTATTCATAAACATGAAAACAACAATAAGTTAACATATTTAATTTTCTAAATCTAGATTTTTGGCGAATTATTGCAAGGTTATTATTGCAGGTTCAAATTCTAGTAAAGGTAGTTATTTTTATACGGATTTGAATACTAGATCGTAGATACCGTTGTTCATTGGTTGTTGGATTTCAATTAACCACACTTATCGGGAATAGTCCACCTGAGACTGTACAACACTACACTTCATTCAAATTCATACATATCATCGTCATTCATCCTCTGAAGTAATACCTTACGGTAGTTCCGTGGGCTAGACAAAAAAAGAGAAAGATTTTTATCGAAGGTAAACCTTAGGTCTACAATGAAGTCGATTCTTTTTACCATTAATTTTTTGTACATCGTTATCGTTGAATGTAATGAAAATTTTCTTTTCCTTTTTTAGATTTATGTTAGGTGGAGATGCAGTTATTATTTAGTAATGGGGGCCAGATAATGACAACCAATTGTTTATCTTAAAAACTCGTTCCGACATTTGTAGGTCTTAAAAGATGGTATTATACGAGAATATATGTAGACATCGTCAAAATTAATTAACGGCAACCTTAGCGTTTTATTTATGTTTCCTGCCCAAACAGAACGGTTTGACTTTGTTACAAACGAAACTAATTTAAACGTCCCACGAGATCTTGTCATCTAATACCACACGTACGTAGAAATTTTGCTTTGTGGGCAACAGAAATACAATCGTTATCATTAATGTTAATTCTAAACACGCGATCCGTAAGTAATCTTACGCCTACCTGAGAAACACAAATCGACGATTTCATCCTTATTTTAAGTTACATTACAGTCCATCAAATGAATAATTTATTATTAGCTTCTTTCGTTCAGTTTTCAATTCATTTTAGATAATTATCTTCAGATGTAAATAAAGTTTTTTGTGTTTTCGAATATAGATGATACATAATGATTACATCGTAATCATTTTAGTGAAAAAGATGTAATTTATAGGCATAAATGTTATTTTAAATTTAATTAACTTTGTTTAGAGATCTGTGACAATAAAATGTCTGCTATTTTTATAATTTTTTAGTATTTCATATGTTATCATACAATCCTGTTTGGTTGGTATTACTTTCTTAGTTACTTTTGATTGCAAAATTCTAATAATAGCTGTTTCAATTATTATTGAAATAATAATAATAATAATTTAAATAATTATTGAAATAATAATAAAAATTATTGAAATAATAATAACGATTATTGAAATAATAATAGCTAAATTATTCAATAATTCCTAGTGTATTATTGAATAACTTATTTTCATTTTTTTTTCACAAAAGCTTTTTCAGAACGCCTTGAAATTTTTATAAGCTTTGCTTTTTGTATATAAATGTATTTTAGCTGAATAATTTTTAAAAATGTAATTGATATGAGATACGAAAATTTTAAAAACTGTATGGAAAGATTTTCTGTAATTTTGTAAATTAATGATATTAATTAATAAGAAAATATTGCAAAGTAACATTTTTTTTAAACTACAATGTTTAATGTAAAGTTTACTGTATTCTTTAACCAATAATAAAGTAGAAGAACAGAGTTTTACGAATATTTAAAAACTTTAGTCGGTTATTTTTAATAAAGCACTGAAAAATCGTTTCCATTGATTAATTTAATGCATTTTGTTTTCATAATTAGACTATAAAAATGTTAAATCTATTTAAAAGAAATCTACTTAAAAGAAATATTTTTTTGTAATATTTATATTTTGTCGCCGAACGGCTTCGACGGCACGTGGAATCTTAAAACCTTTTGATGGCCTTGAAAAGGGCCGCTTTTGTCGTTAGCTCTCAGAAGAGCTGTTGGAGCCGGGAGATGGTCTCCGGCGAAGTTGACTCGCTAACTCAAACTGCTAACTCGTTTGATTATCTTAAACTATAAATGAAATAATTCTTCGTTTTCCGAAAAAGACTCTTGGAAAACTTTCTAACCGTATTTGGCTATCCACAACCTTCCTACCGTATAACGTTCGTAAGGATACTAAAGTTCTAAAATTACATTTTACCGGATTAGTCTAAGTCATCTGCTCAAAGAACCAGATATCCAAAATATCCATTTAGACCATCCCTGAATATATTTTAACTAGTTTCTGCATGACGTACAGACGCACGCCGAAGATGCATAGATGCGAGATACATACATACTACATACGTATGTCTTGCATACCGCAAAACGATTAGTCATAGAATGTTGAAATTTTGAATTAAGAATTGTTGTAACATTTAGTTTCTGATTGCAATAAAAATTTTATTGCAATCGACTTGATCAAAAATGTCCAAAGAAGTTCAAAATCCAAAACATTTGGACATTTTTAATTTAAACATATTGATTTATTAATAGTTATTAACCTGTTACTATAAAAAAAATTATAATAAATAATAATTCAGTAGTAACAATAGGATAAAATGAAAAAAATCAGAAGTTATTCCTCAAAAAAAATTTTATGTACTTTTTAAAACGTGTACATGAATTGAATAGGCACCCAAGAAAGTCGTGTACTGTCCACGTCTGACGGTTTTTTAATGCTTAGTTATAAAAAATAATACAGCCAAAATTCAGGATAGTAAATAGAAAAAATGAAAAATACTGCAGACCCATATCTACAACTTCAGGTAATACTACTTCATATGTGAAATGACGTGTAAATAATTTGTATTATATTACCTTCCCACAAAACACTGCAATAAAGGTGAAAAAACCTGATGTTTCTTTCTTTTCTTTTTTTAATAGTGATATTCTTTTTCAAAATTTTGAATGAAATTAATTCGAGTAGTAATATTTCTAAGAATACTAAAGATCACGTTCCAATAAAAGTTTTATTAAACTCAACTAAATTAGGGATGTAGTACCTTCTTAATAACTGCCGATCAACTTTTACAAATAATATTAATAAAATCAATCGTTTTGACACTAATTTTTCACTACATATTGTGCTTTTGTTATTTATTCAAGAGTTCTAAGTAGAGCGAGACATCAAACAAAATAATTACAGAATTTTCAAAAACTTCAAAACGTTGTGAAATTCAAACAATTCACTTGATATTTAATTATTTAATTGATTTTATTAATTAAATAAACACAAAACACAATATAACCACGATCAAAAAAAATTGAAAAAGAAGGACTTTATTTACTGAGAGATGTTGTGTGTGTGTGTGTGTGTGTGTGTGTGTGTGTGTTTATTTATTTATAAAATGTATGTTATTTGCTAAACTATTAAGCCGTTTATTTTTATCAAAATGACAATTTACTTTTTTAAAATCCACTTCAAAAATAGCTGAGATATAGCAGAAAATTGATGTAAATTTGTGACTGTGTTCATGTCATCACTGTATGTTCAGTTAGATTAGATAACAATTATTTTATTTATCATTAGTTTTAATATTTGTAAATTAATACTAAATTAAGTAATAATTTCCCACAGTATAAATTAATACTATATAATAATAATAATAATAAAACAACTAATATTAATTTTTCACGTTTGAGTAATTTGCATTGCGACTACTATTGCTGATCATGTTAATGTGAAAATGCAAATTTATTAACCGATTTAAAAAAATAAATTGTCATTTTCTTTTTCAAAATAATTGGCTTAATATTTTATTAAATAACAAACATGTTGATAAAAGTGATATTTATATAGAAATAACCGATTAAATATAGTCATGGCCGCCATCTTGTAATTTGCAGGGGTATTTAAATCATAATTTTTTGCTAATTTAAAACTTTATTGCCAAGACGCTTACCAAATATTCAATTTGATTCCTACATATATGTATTTAAATAAAGATGGAATATATATTAGATGTTCTATTTTAATTTATGTAAACGATGCAGATGTAAAGTTGAAGAGAAAATTAGATTTTTTTAATATTTCCTGCCTCCATCAATGCAATTCGTTTATAATAGTAGCCTATAGGATTATAGCTGCAGTAAAAGTGGTTGGCATGATATTATAGTCTACTGGTCTGAAATATGCTTACGATGCGTAAACCTTTGCCTGCATATATTATCCTTTTATGAATTATTTCATACAAAAAAAAAAGAGGGAAAAAATTATAACGGGAAAAGGTTAGCTTAAAAGAACTCGTTATCTTTTTCTTTTTTAATATCAAAATTTATTCATCTCTCTTTCGCACTCACTCGCACAAACAAAAGTAGCTATATAGGGTGTGTGCGCGTGGGCATGTGCATGCAATGTATACTGTAATAAAAATAAGTAAACATTAAATTGGTAAATTTTAGAAATAAATCAATTCTATAAATATCTATGCGCATAAATCATAGATTTTTTCTGTATAAAAATTGATATTATATCACTATTCTTAGGTATATTTTAAGTAAATTAGAAAAAATAATTTGCTTTATCACTTTATCATACGTACTATTCTGTGTAATTAACAGCATTGTGAAATAGGATAACAAAATTATGTATAATTAGGATATTATATATCTCATAACCAATTTTATAAATACGATAAAATTGGATAGAGGAAATTGATTAAAAATAATACATGTATTTCTTAATACTTTTTATACATTAGTTATTATAAATCATCGACTCTTCTGAAATTGAAAGATAAAAGAAAAAAAATCTTTTCAAAGAGAGGGTTTCAACCGTTGATAATTGTACTTTATTTTTATATAGGCTTGAAAATATCTTAGATAAACATATCGACCTAAATTTTTAGGTTAAGTTAAGAAATATTCTCTAAGATTCTGTAAAAATTAATTTTTAATAAAACATAGACCCTATTACAAAATTATAATAATAAAAACTGAGCTTTAACTTTTTCGATTAATACAATTTTTGTTATAAAAATATAAAAATGTTATTGTACGGAATTATATAGAAAAATAGTTAATCCACACTGAAGTTATTATGCAAATCGATAAATGACAAAAAATAAATAAATTTATAATCCTGGACTTTTAAACGAAATTAATTGTCATATTCCACAACTACAGTGACATAATAATGTAATGGAATCATCCAATTAGTACAACAATTTGATTTTCAGTTATTAAAAAAGTAAAAAAGGGATGATTTCCTTTAATTCGCGGTATCCCCCGCTAATACTTTTAAACAGTTAGATGTAAGTAATCGACAAATGTTAAAATTAAACTAAGCCATTTAATCAGAAGTCTTTTTTTATTATATCAATAATCAACCGAAAAATAACATGAAACTAATGCTGAACTTAGCACTTGTTTAATTGCAGAATATTTTTTTATAAATATACTTATATATAAAGCGTTACGCTAAGTATATAATGAATATTTGCTGCAAAAAATTACGTCAATTTCTTTCTTCAGGGCTGTGTCCTGTACTAAATTTCACTATGAATCTTCCGACTTCGGTTTATGTAACCATCGCTTTATTTGCAGATCTCACAGCGATTCTGACTGTTAATGAATATTTTTGTCAATCCTCGGAGAAGCTTCAGTCGGAATTAGATCCGATCGGCGAGTGGCTAGCAAAATGAAGAATAAAAGTACGTAAATCACAATAAATCAAGTCATGTTACGTTTGCGTTGAGAATAGGTGACTGTCTCAGAATCATTCTAGACGGCGTTTTTCTCGGTATTCTTATCAAGTACAGTACCTCGGGTTCCACCTTCATCGTCGCCTGTCACGGAAGAACCATGAGAAAGAGAAAACAGATAAATTATGGGCATTACTAAGCAGGAATTGTTATTTGTCACCGTCCAACAAACCTTTAATACATAAGGCCATTATAAAATTCATTTGAACGTATAGTATAAAGTCAACTATAGGGAAAAACAACGTTGAGGTTATACAAGGTTTCCAGAATAAGTTAACGAGAATCATTACCGAGGCACAGCGGTTTGCACGGAACGAAAAAATTCGTAACTATCTGGAATCGCCTTATGTCCACCAGGAAATCAAGCAGTTCGTTCCAGGTTACAAACCATGGCTACTTAATTATATGAACTATCTAGCTCTAAATCTCCTTGACAACAGTGATAAGGCTGGCGACTCAAACGCCTTCACATTCTAGATCTGGGGGAGTTTCATTGTCTTTTGGACTGGGACGACATCCCTTAAAAGCTTATGTATATCTCTTCTATTCTTCTTCTATACCTGATGTTGCTGAATTCTGAAAATTATGTTAGTTTTCTTTTTCTTTGTTAATTAATATTATATGATTTTTTGTTTGGGTTTTACGGACGAAAGTTTCCATTAACCGTGATATCTCATAAAAATACGCGCCCACAAGACACACACACACCCACCCACCCACACACACACACACGCGCGCGCGCAGAGAAAGAAAGAAAGAAAGAAAGAAAGAAAGAGAGAGAGAGAGAGAGAGAGAGAGAGAGAGAGAGAGAGAGAGAGAGAGAGAGAGAGAGAGAGAGAGAGGGGGAGGGAGAGAGAGAGAGAGAGAGAGAGAGAGAGAGAGAGAGAGAGAGAGAGAGAGAGAGAGAGAGAATATCCAAGCACAACAAGTTTTTCCGTAAGATTATTGACATTGTTAGCAGGTGAATATGGATCTGAATTTGAATCTGGATTTGAACCAAGGATCATCGGATAATTTAATGGCACATAATTTGTAATGTGATGGAGCTTTGAGAGGTAGCTATTATTGAAAAATATTTCTTATTTCCTTCTTAGAATCCGTAAAAATATTTTCGTTCCTAATGAACCAAAGACGTTGAATTACTAATTTGAGACTACTCTATCTGAATTGGATGCGTTCAAGGATTTCGCAGTAAAAAAATCTGATGTGTATAACACATCAGATACTTTTACGCGCATTAAATTACATATACAATTTTTTTTTTTTTTTTAATGAAACGTACATAAATTTTTATTTTATTAATAGCTTATGATATTTTTTAATATGTTTTTTCAATTTTTATTGTTATTATTGAATTCTGATTTTTCGAAAACATTTTTTTTAATAATCATAGGTTAATAATTATTAATAAATCAATATATTTAAATTAAAAAATAGTTGAAAAAAATAAGATGAAGTCTGATTCAAACCGATGTGCCTTCCCCGTATAAGATCTAAATATTTCATTAATTAAGATTTTATTTGGTTATAACTCTGGAATCAATGAAAATAAGTATCACTCTTAATATAATTTTGAAAAGTTCTCAGTGAAGGCTAATTACTGCAGAAAAGAAAAAGTCCAAAATCAAAATTTTATTTGGATGTTGTCCTTTTTTGGACAATTTTGGTTCAGTCGATTGCATTCAAAAGGGGAAATGCACAACCAGATTTTACAACAGTTCTAAATCCAGAATTTCAACATTGTACGATTAATCGTTTTTAAGTTATGCGAGATACGTTATTACGTATGTACAGACGACACATTGAAAGTAGTCAAAATGGATTCAGGACTTTTCGAAATGAATATTTCCGTTGAAATCTGAAAAAAGGAAATTTTTTGCGATTACAATATTTCCTTGTTTGGTTGTACAAGGAAGTAAAAATGAAATAAATTAATTACCATTGTTATCTCTAACCAGGTCTATTAAGTCGTGTTAAAATACTCATTGTAAAATAAAATTTTATTTATAAACTAATGATTATGTTTCAAAACATTTAAAAAAAAAAAAATATATATATATATATATATAAATCTGATTTTTTTTATTACTTGTAGTATTTTCCAGTGTTATATTAAAATTTACTAATGGATTATACTAATTTATGAACACCATCAGAAATCTAACAAACTATGTTATTTAAAAATCAAATTGTATTATAAAACTAAAAAAAAAAATTTTGGTTATTTTTCTATTTATGTATATTCAGATTTTAAAAAATCTTCTTATAAAATAAATCGAATAGCTTTCTTTTCATAATAGAATTTCAATTCATTTGATAAAAAAATCTGATTTTTATGATAAAATTGACTAATAATATTTTTAAGCTAATAATTAATTTAGAAATAATTTCGTTTTTACGATTCGTTCACGAAGTTTTAATACTTCTTTTAACTAGTAAACTAGATTTCTTTTATTGACTTTGTTTTGAATTTTTTATACTTTATTTTTTTTTATTTCGAATAGAACTACTAAAGGGAAAAGTCTGGTTATAATGTCAGAAAATATAGTTGGGTTTTATTAAAAAAACTTTATGTTTTAAGCTCCCACTAGTTCATCTTGACAAAAAACATGTGTATGTATGTATGTATGTGTCGCATTTATTTTTCCTTTATTTCCGGATTAACGAAACCGATTTTCATAAAATATGGCTTAAATATCTCTAAATATAGGGCATCGATTATGTTAATCTTTTTTCAAAATTCGTTAACGAGGTGATGGAATTTCGCGAAAAAAAGCCAATATTGATTTACTTGAGAGGCATTTTAGAGTAAACTCTGTTAAATCAAATTTGTTACTTACAATGCATTTATAAATATTTACAAAAAAAAAGAAGAATTTTTATGCGTTTTTTTCTATATATTTTTTGGTTTACAATTTGAAAAAATAATTTGAAAATTTATATTTCATATAGAGAGTTATCAAAAATGTCTGCAATATTTTTAATTATAAATTCCTATTGAAGAAAATATTTTTTCTTATTTCAGAGTCGATTGAAGGGGTTATTAAAGTATAAGGGTTGAAAATAAAGTAAAGTTAAGGGTATAACAGCTGAAAATTATATTAAAGCAAATTTTTCAAATTAATCTATTTATAAAAAAATCTGTATTTTGTTAGATTTATGTAATTAAATTCTATTTATTTAATTAAATTTATTTATAAGTAAATATTATTAATAGATGAAATTGAAGTTTAATACATCTACCAGTTTTTAAATATTTTTAGAGATAAATAAAAATAAAAAAATTATATAAAAAGAAACGAATTTTTAAAAATTAACTTTTTTTAAAAAGTTAATTTTTAAAAATTAAGTTTTTAAAAAATTAAGTTTTCTATTTTATAGAAAACTTAATTTTTAACTTAAATTAATTTTTAATTAGAAAACTTAATTTTCTAAAAAATAGAAAAGTAAGTTTTCTTTAATAATGTTTAACATAGCAAAAGTGATGATGTATTAAAATTACTTCATTTGAATTTCGATAGAGATAAATAATTTAAATTTTGCTCGTAACCAAAAAATTTACAAAGTTCAATCTAACATATATGAAAACTTTATTATAAGGAAATTTAAACAAAGGATATAAGACATTACAATAAAATAGAAAAATGTTTTGAAGTTAAAATTCTAGGTTAAGTTGGGTTAAACATTTAGATTCCAAGAACGAAAACCATAATAATATACTTGTTTTTTAATAATCAAGAAACAACAGGAAAAGTTTACTATAAATACGTCAAGGAGGATTTAAAAAGAAAAATAAAACTTTACTGACAGGAAAAACTCTGAAGAAACATAATGTAAAAGACATCTATAAACATTAAAAAAAAATAATTTAACTATAAAAAAAAAGATAAAAACGGCAATGTTAGAACTATAACATTTTGAGTGGAGAGAGTTTAAGAGAACAGGGGTGGAGTTTCTCATCCCAAAAATAATATTTCTATCTTCGCCTGTTTTTTTTTTTTTTTTTATATTAAAATTGAATTCATGTTTTTAATTATAAAGGAGTTTTAATTTTCTGCGAAAAATGTCTAAAAATGTAATAAAACAAAATGTATGTATAATATGAAATAAAACCTTTTTTTTTACTTCTTTGTACGAAGTAAAAAGAAATATTTTATTTGCGAAAAAATTCGGTTTTATGTTTCAACGGAAATATCCACTTCAACAATCCTTGAATGCATTTTAACTAGATTTGGCGTGACATCTGTGCGTACGTACAGACATACACGCCGAAATTAAAAATTTTTTCATATTTTTAGGAAGGAAAAATATGTTAAAATATCAGAAGATATTAGTGAAATAAAATCTTATGACTTTCCATAAAAAAAAAAAAATGTGTATATCTCATTTAGTAGACGTACAAGGAAGACGTGTGGTGTCCAAATCAGTTGTTTTATATAATTGTATGATGTATATTAGTGAATAAATATGAACATTTTTCGATGAATAAAAAAAAAATCTGTTAAGAAAATAATTGTTTTTGCTCATTTCTCATTACGGAGGTTTAAATCAAACCAAAGGTAGTAAATTATATGAAATGATCTATCTATATTTTGAGAAAAATTTTAAGTTGCGTTTATCCTGTTGTGGCTGAAATTAGATGACATCAGTGCCATCAATTAAAGCATTAAATTAAACAAATTTTGGTTTGGTGCAGAATACTGCTGTGAGGCATACTTTTGGCTACAGTTTCATAAACTGTAGCCAAAACTGTAAGGGAAAGTATGCTAATTGCATTAGTTTTAGTCGAGATGCTGCAGATTTTGACGTTTCATAATGCTCTCAAACCAAAAAAAAAAAAATCGAGAAGGATATTTGCGTGTGTTAGATTATTTTTTTACTCGATATATCTACAATAGAGTGGACCAATTTGGATGATATGGCATAATAGTTTCTGTGTACGAGATATTTTTACCGTTTAATTACATAGCCAAGAAGATAAAACAAGTTTAAATAACAGAAAAATAACTTCGGTAAACCATTGTGAACCTACGATATAGGACATTTACTTAACACATACTGTTACACAAAATATCACACTTTTTTCTTGTCTTAAATCGTTTGATTGATTTGATGCAGCTCTCCAAGATTCCCCTTCTAGTGCCAGTCGTTTCATTTTGATATACCTACGCTCCATATATGTACTTACAAAAATAGTTTCCTGAAGTTTAAATTAATTTTTGATGTAACATAGTTGTATTTCTGACTGAAATCTCTTTTTTCCTGTGGTTTTCGGCATTTTATATAGCTCCATCTTTAGTAATTCTACTTCCCAAATAACAAAATTTTTCCTTAATCTCCTTAGTCTTTTCTCGTCCTATTTTTATATTTAGTGATCCATCTACTATTTCTACTACATTTCATTATTTCGTTTTGCTCTTGTTTATTTTTATGTGGTAGTTCTTGCGTAGGACTTCAGAAATCATTCTTGCGTGTTGCCAATCATTGTTTCTTCTAAATCTTTTTTACTCTCGGCTATTCGTAGCAAATCGTAGCGTCTTTATCCTTTAAACTTGCATTGTTACTCCGGATCTAAATTTTTCTTTACCACATTAAATGCTATTTCTATGTAAAGGTTAAAAAAAAAACGAGGATAAGGAACATCTTTGTCGAACTCCCTTTTTTATTAATTTTTCTTTCTTGTGCACTTCAATAATTATTGTTGCAGTTTGGTTCGTATCTCTATGTTTCGTCTATCTCTATGCTTCAACCCTAAACCTTTTAAAATGCTCAATATTTTGTTCCAGTCTATGTTATCAAGTCCTTTTCTAAGTCTATAAATGCAATTTATATATGTTTGTTTTTCTTTAATCTTTTAATTATAAAGCATAAATGCAATGTATAAAGATAAATGCAATGTATGCATGTTTGTTTTTTTTTTAATCTTCATTCTATTATTAGTCTGAATGATAAAATTTATTTCCTTGTCCCTGTTCTTTTCCTGAAACCAAATCGCTCTTCTCGTAACACTTGTTCCACTCTCCTCTCAATTCTTCTGTACAGAATTCTAGTTAAGATTTTGATAGCTTTCCTCCCCCCCCAGCCAACCGGGCTGGTCTAGTGGTTAACGCGACTTTGCAAATCAGCTGATTTCAAAGTCGAGAGTTCTAAGGTTCAAATTTTAGTAAAGCTAGTTATTTTTATACGGATTTGAATACTAGATCGTGGATACCGGTGTTCTTTGTTGGTTGGGTTTAAGTTAATCACACTTCTCAGGAGTGGTCGACCTGAGATTGTACAAGACTATATTTCACTCACATTCATACACATCATCCTCATTCATCTTCTGAAGTAGTACCTTACGGTGGTTCAGGACGCTAAACAGAAAAAGAGATCCTTCCCCCCCCCCGAAAAATCAAACAGTTTTGACAAAGTAGATAATAGACATATCGGCTTATACAAAGTTATCTTATGTACCGGTTTACTGGAAGATTAACCGGTATAGATTATATTCCGGTGTTTCGGAAGATTAACTATTTGTGAAATTTTTCACTCTCTTAAGAAGCACATAGTGCGCAGAATACCATTAAAAGAGATGTATTATGTACAAGATGGCTTTGTAAAGAAGCATAAGTAGCATTTTGTTACTAAATAAAAGCATGGTCCTTTTTGTGAATCCTGATTCTTCCTGATTACTTGAGGAACCTCTGATGATGAAAATAGCTTTAAGAGAAAAACTTAGAAGAATCGGGCAATTCAAAAATTTTTTAATTTCTTAATAGCTCAATGACTTCACTCAAGTTACCAGTAAATTGAATACTAGATCGTGGATATCGGTGTTCTTTGGTGGTTGGGTTTCAATTAACCACACTTCTCAGGAATGGTCGACCTGAGATTGTACAAGACTACACTTCATTCACATCATCCTCATTCATCCTCTGAAGCCTCTGAAGCCTCTGAAAATGATTACATTTCCCTAACTTTAATTAATACTGTTTTAATCTTAAGCTGTTATATATTACTAAACAACACCCTGTGTGACTTCTTTTTTAAATTTCTTGTTTATTTGTTTTCATTACAGAACCAACAACAAGAGTAACAGCAATAACTAGCGGTATGGCAAAATTACCGTGTATTTTAACACCACCGTCCAGTCAGGATAGAGTTTCTTTGGTCATCTGGTATAAAGACGAAAGTAAAATACCTATCTACAGGTAATTTAATTTTTTTTTATTTTTAAAACACTTATTTTTATTTAAATATAAACTTATTATATTAATATGTATTAATTTAGCCTATATATTTTTACTATATATGATTTACAATAATTATAGCCTGCTAAGAATAGGATTACCGGACGTAGACGTTGTTCTGTTAAGCAGACTAGACTAAAACAATATTGTGGCAGTAAATTTTTATTTCATTTATGTATTTCTCAAAATTTTTAATTTTTTTCTTTCTTTCTTTACCTGTATTTTTATATTGATAACGTTTTTGCATCTATATCTGAGCATAATTAATAATAATTGATATTAATTTAATTAATTAATATTAATTGGCTGAGTGGTAGCGTCTCAGTCTTTCATCCGGAGTTCCCGGGTTCGAATTCCGGTCAGGCATGGCATTTTTCGCATAGCTACAATTCATTCATCCCATCCTCTGAAGATATACCTTAATGATAGTTCCGGAAGTTAAACAAAAAAAAAAAATAAAAAAATATTAATTGAGAAAAATTACATTTAAAGAAAAAGAGATTTGTAAAAAAAATTATTTTTTAAATTTATTTATGAACTACTTCAGTTTAATTGTATAAATTGTATGCTAGAATACGATGCAAATTAAATAAGTTTTTATGAAGTAAAAAGTACGATTAAACAATAATTTGTTTTCAACATCTTTCAATGTTATTGAAAGAATGAAATCTTTCAATTTTTTTTTACGAATTTCATACATAATTACATTGAACACAAAGTAATGAATTGTAGAAAAACTACAAAAAAAAAAAAAAACAACAGCGCCAGTAAAATAGAATAAAGCGTAAATAGTAAAAAAAGCAATTTATTATACATTTAAATTTTCTATTTTAAGATATTCTGTTATTAGTTATGGTTAGGAATTCATTTATATGACTTCTCTTTCTATTAAAATGGCTGCACAATAAAAAATTGAGATTTTATTGTAGAATGCGTTAGTATAAACATAATGCATTAACTTTTCTGTATTCACCTTCTGTATTTTATATTATATATTTATTATTGTGCAAAGTTTAATTAAGATAGTCATTTCGAAGTGAAATGAAGGCTTTTAGTAACGAATTGCTCAATTTTAAAACAGACTTTCGGAATCTATTTAAAACAAAAATTTTAATTAAAAGGAAAATTTGATAACAATATTTTTTTTTTTTTAATTTTCTTGGTGTTTGAGTTTAAAAGTCTAATTATGGTTTAGATTTAATTTTCTAAACATTTTGGCATTGGTGGTATTTATATATTTATATATATATATATATTTTTGTATGAAATAATATTCCCACTTCAACAATTTTTAATGTAAATATCCGAACGCTTTTGGAGTAATTTATCCATCATCAGAGAATATTTTTAAGTTATTAATTTAATATTCATATATTTTATAAATTTTTTATGTATAATTATAGCAAAATTGAATTAAAGTTGTTACGTTCATAAAAATTGATTCTCATTTAATAAAATAAGTTATACGTTAATAAAAATGTAACGTTATGTCTGTCAGATGTTTACGAATATTATATCATAAAAAGTTTATATATATATGTATATATAATAACTTCAGATATTCCACCGAAAGCGCTCCGATATTTATATTAAAAATTGTTGAAGTGGGAATATTTTAGTCGTAAAATATCACTGTTTCATTTTATTTACCCTTCCTCCTTGTTAAAATAAGAGATTAAAGCGTTTTTCTGGTCCGAATAATACAGATAAAATTGAAAACTATTTATCCTTTTGGTTTTGTTATAATAATTTATTTCTTTTATTAGAAAAAAAAATTCAAAAAAATTAAAACGATTCTACGTGACATAATCCCTTTTCATTTATTCAACAAGATGCCAAATATATTAGAAGTTGATAAGAAAGACTTGCTAGTGTATAGATACAAATATAAGGCATACGAATAAGAGTAATGCATACATGAGATTACAAAAGGAAATAAAAATTATGAAGACATAAGACAGATTCGTTCATATTTTGTTCAGGAAGCTCCATCAACAGTAACACTGAAGGTGAACAAAGGGTGAACAGTAAAGGTGAAGGTGAACTGAAGGTGAACTTTTTCACCAAGTAAGTCTTCGATTGAATCGGTCTGGAAGTTGTTCCAATCAATTGAATATCTCTGATAATGTGGAGAAATCCTAACAATTTTCTCTTAAGTCAACGACGAAAATGTCTTGAGAGCTAAATATTTCCTTTTCAACACTTTGTGAGATAATGTAAAAAGATTTTCAGTTTGAACCTTTTACGATGCTCATGTCAATAAGGTATATTAAAATACATTGTTAAGATAATTAAAAAAAAAGGAAAAACTCTTTTTTTTTTTATTTTTAAACCCTTTTTTATTGGACCAAACCAGCAACTAAGTTAAATTTAGTTCGGAGGAGTGTCCTTTGCTTCTAACTGGCCTTCCCGCCTACTGGTTGTATGTCTGGCATGGCAGATCGGCCCGCCGTGTCCAAATCTTTTTAAGGCCTTCCTCTAAAATCAGGGGTGGGGTGAATCGAATCCGGTTATACCGCCCTCGGGCTACAACTTCTCCACCGGGTCTCGGTCTTTATATATCCCTTTTCCCACTGGGGAGCACCCATACGGATATGAGCACCCCTCCCCCGGAATTGTGTCAGACTTTTCCCCAAGTATCAAGTTATATTACTTGCGTAATAATGACTTCAGGTCTTAACAACCTTTGACAACTCTCTTTGGGACAACGAAAGAAATATCTATTTGAAACTAAGGAATTAGTGGTATACTGATATCTGCAGTCAGATACTTCTATTATGAATTTTGACATGAAAGAGATTACCTAAACGCCCTTGGTGACTAATAAAACTGTAAGCGAACATTGGGTGAACCAATACAGTGTAATTTGAAGTACGTTTTACGTATAAAAGTATTAAATAAACTAATGATTTATATTTGTTTCTTTATGGAAATGGTACTTATGACAATGTTGTGAAGTTTCTTCCAGATAATATTAGAAAACATCATCACTTTACTATGGTATTCGGTATTGAAGTATCTTATTTGCTATTTATTTTAAACAAAGAAGATATTTATTTGAATAAATAAAAGTTTCAAATAGAAAAATTGTTCCGTTTATAATTGCGTATTAAAATTATGAAAAAAATTGTTCTTGTTTAGAAAAAATACAGTAAAAAATTTTTCAATTTGATATTTGGAAATAGTAATATTCCAATTAAAATTGTATAAAGAATATATTTTTGGATAGGTGAAAAATTAAAAATTTCCGTGTGATAGTGATTCACTTATAAACTAGTAGTTATTTCGAGGTGGTGGTTTACTAATATAAAAATAATTTTTAGGTAAGGAATCTTTTAGAAATTTTTTTTTCAAAGATTGTTCGACAGTATTATCCCAGTAATATTATTGATGTAAATTTTTAAAGGAAAAAATGAAGGAATGTTATTTTCATCAAGTCCAACCTTTTTTGAGACTGACTGCTTGCTGTTTTCTATCTTCCCGTAGTTTTATTTAGTGTATATTATATTTTTCAGATTTTTAATAAATTAATCCTTCTAATGTAAAAATATCGATTAATTACTTCATTATTATAGGTTAAATTATTGCTGTTAAATAACCTTAAAAAAGATGTCAGCAAATTTAAGCACTATTTTCACAAATTTTTTAACTTAAATTAAATATTTTTAGGCTTTTTTTTTTTTTAAACAGCGCCGGGGCAACTGGACCCACCGTTAGGCATAACTCAGTCGCCGCGGAGAGTCGTGGCAGCAGATTACCCTGCCCCCTCCCTGTCTTGGAGTCCCTTAAGAACCCCCCCATCGGGGTCTCCCCTGATTCTTCAAGGCACCCGATTCTCCGCTTGTGGAGAACCGAAATGTCCCTCCTTAAAGGAGCTACCCATCCCGTCCCTAATACCTATCCCTACCGAGAGTCGGATGCGCGTTGCACACATCCGGCTCTTCTCCCCCGTGTGCGACCCTCTGAACCCTCGAGGGGCCCCCATGCGTTCTCGGAAGTACTCCGACCCAGGGCACTCTTGCGTGTACCCTGGGCATAAATATTTTTAGGCTTAAGTACATCTAAAAGTCCGAAGTTGGTTACATATTGTGCTGATTACAAATATTTTTCTGTTGTTACAAACTTAAACAGAGAATGACATCGTATGCAGAGAGTAAGAAGAAATATTTTTATATATGTGGAATACTAGACGACGTGAAAAAGAAAAAAATTTACCTTACAATTGGTAACTGTATTTCAGATCTTCACAAAATATAAAAAAAATATTTTTTTAATTACATGCAACCTTCCGCAATTTAAAGAATAAGTAATTTTTGGTTGCCAACTTTTACAATATCGGCTACTGAACATCATTTACATCCACTAGATAAAGTTAATTTTAATAAAAAGTTTGGGATACAATTTTCATTATGATAGAACATAAATAAATGGGCTAGAACTGTAAATGGTCGATAATTTTCGCCATTTTTTATATTTTAAAATTTGTATAACGCTTTTAAAAATATGAGCCTGTATGAAAATATGAATTAATTAATTTATACTTTCGAAGTTTTAAGGTTGATATTTTCTCTATATAGAATATTTTATCATTTGAATTGAATATTTAATCAAGAGATAATTACTTTCTCGAGTGTATTGAGAGTAAGTTAAGAATAAGGGGAAAATATAACCGTCTTTCAAAAACTTTGAGTATAAGGTATTTGCAAATAACGAAGTTTTAAGACTCTCCTGTCTGAAAAAACACGAAACAGCTATAAAAATTTTCAAAAAATTTGAACCCTGATTAATTTAATATATATTATTAAAAAATTTCTCAAAAAAGTACTGATGGTATTAAAAAAGTATTGATGGAATTAAATTTAAGACAAAATTAAAATGAAAAAAGAATAATTTTTGCCATATTTAATATTTCATTTTTTGTATAGCGGTCATATAAATTGAGCTTTGGCAAAAGTATGTACTAAGTTATTTATAATTTCAATGTATTGAAGTCGGTCTGAGGTTTACGGGTGAGGTTATTGAACTTTAAATGTATAAATAATTTTTGCTACTTATCCAGAAAAGCCGTCGATCAAAATTTTAAATAATATTTTGCTGTATATATATATATGTATATACATGCACGCGCGCGCACACACACACACACACACACACACACACACACACACACACACACACACACACACACACACACACA
>JAAAKQ030475734.1:2736-21767 GCA_010016005.3 Zanna intricata | reverse complement strand
CCATTGTACGGTTGAGAAATGTTTAATTCAAATTATGAATAAATGGACGACAAAATGGCTATTGCTCCTTCATATTGGAAGTTTATACAATGCTGCTGCGTTATTAATGAAACTCTATTAAAGATCTTTGATGTGCTCCAAAACGTTTGTTGAAAATCTTTGTAACTATTTTTTTTCGAATCTGTCATTGATAATATTCAATAAATAATATATATATATATACAACATTAACTATTACACTTAACAATATATACTATTAAGAATACACTTTAACATGTACATGTACATGATATTAACAATACGTCTATACTGCACCAGTCACTTATTGAAAACGTCGTTGAAATTAGTTTCACTGGTTATAGAGGATTGTTACATTCCAAAAATGTCTATTACTTCATCATTTGTATTTTGGTTGCTTCATCTGAAAAGAGTATTCCCGAGAATAATATGTTATTTTATATTCAGTTGCTGATTATAACCACGTTTAAAATGATTTGTTTACAAATTGAGGTTGATCTGGATACTGACAGTCTTTATGAAATGTAACAATACTTGAAATTTTCTAATACTTGATTAGGTAACTATTATTAATACGTTAAATACTCTAAGTACTAATAACGTAACTATACTAATACGTGAAATTTCTAAAAAAAATATGTATACTCATGGAGTATTACTGTAATTTGACTTCGTTTTTTCAAATGCAAAATCTGTTTATGATCATTTCTTTTCCGTTCAGTGCAGTAAAATCTGGTATATCACATTTATGATTTTAAGCGATTCCTATTCCCATAGTTGTTATGAACATTTGTAATTACCTGTACAGTAGAAATTTCAGTCGAAAAAAAATGGCCGATGATATCCTAAAACACCTTGTGCAGTGTTATTACAATAATCATAAATAAAAACGACTCTCTTGCGTTGTAGTTAAATAATTTCTGCAAAATTTCAAAGTATAGTTTTGCTAATTAACTTGCAGCAAAAACACTAATGTCCTTTTTTTAGATTATTCCTTACTCATATTTTATTTCTTTACTGAAAAATTAATTATCAGTTTCAATCCAGTAAATATTTACCATAAGAATAATTAAAAATAATAGTATCTCCTTGTGAAATATCGAAGTAAACTATTTGAAGCAGCATTATAGTGTCCCTAGCGGCAAATAATATATTACTTCTTTTTTTTTTGTATCGATGAGTTGCGAAGGAATACCAGTTACCCTTTCTGACCTCGCTTGCCCGTGACGTTATATTCTGCTTCACCGCTGAATAGTAGATCGCCTCTGATGAAAACCAAATTGATTTTAATGTAGGCCTTCCGTCGATTTAACCTCATCTAGAATTCTATTTGCCGGTTACGTTGATTAAGCTGATAGGTCTAAATTCAGCAACCCCTTTTCGATACTCTTCTTTGGTAGGAACACCACTCGCGTGTTCTTCCAGCACCTTGGGTATTCATTATTCCTAATCCTGCATTTAAGGCTTCTACAACTGACCACGCACACGTCTTATTAGGCCTTTAGGTATCGGCGCTGGGCACCCTCTGGTCTAGGGCTTTTATTATCTGCTAGTTTCGATATTGCATGCGTAATCTCTGCTAATGTATATGTCCTCCTTGCCCCCTTTATCGGCTGGATATCTCTACTGTCATTACCGGGAAATATACGGTTAATTTGCACCATAGCCTGGTCCTCCGTGAGGACGAGCCGTCTTCTTCTAATTACACTTTTATATGCCCGTTCCCATGGGTCTCGTCCAGTTCCTTACAGAGATCGTTTTACCTTTCTTTCTTGACCTCCTTATATCGAAGTTTAAAAATTGTATTGTGCCAATATAAAATGGACACCTCCAATTCTCCTGAGCCTCTGCTTAAAGTGACGAAGTCGCAGCAGCTAATTTATTACTTACTCGGTAATAAAATTACGTTACAGCAGACAAACAGATATTCTGCGTAATGTTTTTTTATTATTACTTTTAGTGAAATACAATTTTCTTCTTTTGTGGCGCGTTTACTTTTTTTGTCAGTTCTTCAGAAATTATTAACAGAATTCGTTATAAAACGTTTCTTTTTTATTTTTTCACAACTTCAAAAATAAGTTTTTACTTCCCGTCTAAAGCTATAACAGAGCTACAGTTTTAGTAGGGAATGTATTGTAGTCGGTCCAGTTTTGGCATACGCGGTTTCCACCAGATCTAGACGTTTTGACACCTAAGGAGAACAAAAAAAACCGGATGGAAATTTTCCGGATGTTAGTATGTCCGTTTTGTGTTCGGTTTTGCATTCCTTATATATTCAGAACTACTGGATCGATTTTGACCAAACCTGGTTAGATTACTTCTATATTTGGGGCATTGATGCCATTAAATTTTCAACTTTAAAGGTCAAGGGGGTGAGACTGTACAGCAAGGTCACTTTCAGTATCTCGAGATTTCGCCCAATTATGATCTTATTTTTGTTAGGCACATTTGTTAACAATCAAAAAATAATATTTGCAAAAAAAATTATGCCTCCACCCCAAAAAGTTTTTAAATAAAGTTGTGGCCAAGTGGGTATACTGCTTCAATAGTACCTTCCTCTCACCATTCTCATCTTAAGGATAATCTCACCTTGAGGAGCGCTAATGTAGCACTGACGTACATCCCAGTTCCCCCCCCGAGGGAAAAACGCCCGTCAAGTGGCATCATCGTTGCCACAACCACCCCCTCCGTTCCTAGCCCTGATGGGCTCTACCGGAGGTCGTCTTTTACCTCGGTCTGATAACGCCACAATCGATGGCTGATGTCCCTAGGGGCCAGTGCCCCTAGCGATATCCACATCGGCAATTAACGGCGATTTTAATGGGCGATGTCCGACATCTTCTGCGATGACGTAGGACACCGAGCCCGAAACCACTACCTTAAAAACGCACTAGAAAAACTTCGCGGGATCACGAAACCCCGCGCCTATATCACCTCCTACTCAGCAAACGTATGCTATTCTACTCGCGTAGACTAACATTTCTCGCCACGATGGCTTAGAGAATGGAGTGCAACAATTCCATAAAGGTCCTCATGAGCCTCAGATCTGGTCTGTTCGAGAGGTGAGTATAACCTCTAATCTCCCACCGCAGCTCCAACTGTGAGGTTCGCTTGGACAAACTACAAGTTGTACGCAAATTTAATATCGTAGCCCTAACTCCCTTAAAGGTGCACTCCATTTCTACCAAAGTATACAAACGCAACACTATCATGTCGGGAGCATGGGAGTGTATGCTCCCGAGCATGTCCCCATTGAGTATCAATGGGGACATTCTAGATCTAACCGAGGCTCGGTGCCATAGCGCCTACCTTCGGCCAATCAAACTGCCCCGGCGGTCCCTAGCCGTCCGGGATCCTGATCTAAACGCCTTCCGCAGCCCGGGATAGTGCGAGGAAGCGAAGGAAACCAGCCACAATTGTCCACTATCTACGGGTCTTTCAATTGACCCGCAGATCAAGAAAGGAGTTTATTCTCTCGAGCTCCCTAACGGTCTTGGTATGCTCAGCTTCGTACCTGGGACATACAAGAAGGACATGGTTCATTGTGTCATCGACTCCGCATTCCGGACATAGTCCGGAGTCCGCCAAACCAAACCTAGCCAAACTGTACCTGAAGACACCATGTCCCGAAAGAAATTGTGTTGTGTACCGATTGGGGGACACCCACCTAATCGCTCGCAACTCCCTAACGTCGGGGAAGATATCATGCGTGTATCGACCTTTGGAAGATTCATTCCACCTAGCCTGCCAAGAGTCGAAACCTTTGTCTTCGATTTCCCGCATACGCCCTGTAATAAGGAGGCCATCCTTTGAAATATATCGCATGCTACGTTCCATAGCCAAAAGGTCAATGGGTTTAATGCCGACAATCACAGATACTGCTTCTCGCGAGACAGTTCTGTAACCCCCGACAACTGCTAGCAGTAGAAGACGCTGGGCCTGTAATAATATGTCCCTATATCCTTGCAAACTCATACTATGGGCCCAGACGAGTGCAGCGTATAACATTATGGCTTCACAGATATCTTTGTATAATATACGCATGGTACGGAAATTCAACCCCCAAAGGGGTGAATGACTCTACGAACACCAAAGAAGGCATCAATTGCCTTCCTTGCAACATACAAAAGATGCTCCCTGAAGAGAAGTCTCTCGTCAAGGATGACACCTAGATATTTTTGAATATGGACACACCTAATCGAGCTGCCGCCCATCACAACTCGCGTGCGGCGAGCCTGATGTAAACGATCTTTCAGAAGCATAAGAGTTGTCTTCTCTGTACTGAATACCATCTTATGCTGAAGACTCCACAACCGCAAAACCCTATATGCCTGTGTCACTCGAGTCTCGATCTCCAACCGCGAGTTTCCTTCGACCAGCAGCAACCCGTCGTCGGCATAAGCGACGACGTGGCAGCCGCTAGGTAACCTCAACCGCATCAGAGAGTCGAACTCGACGACCCAGACGAGTGGACCTAATACACTGCCCTGCGGACAACCTTTAGACAGGGTCTTTCCTACTTCCAAATCACCGTGACGGTGGTTTGGAACGATGGCTCTGTCGCTGAAATAGCTTGAGAAAGTGAGAATCTCTTGTTGCGTGCAACCACACCGCTGTAACTGATACAAGTTAGAAGGCCACCACAAATTGTTGAAGGCCCCGGATATGTCAAGGAAAACACCAAGTACATACTTGGACTCGCTAGTAGTCGCTATATTCATAACCCGCAGAATTTCGTCCTCTGTGCCCTTACCCGGGCGAAAACCGTACTGGTCGTCCATTAACTGTTGAGTGGAAGAAAGCCTGCTGTTAATGCGGAGGTATAGAACCTTTTCGATAACCTTACCAACTACAGGCAAGAGCGTCAGAGGACGGTAAGAAGTCACGGTGGGATCCTTGTCGCCGCCTTTAAAGAGTAACATCTACACACCACGTTTCCAGCAAGCTGGAAAGAATCCAGCAAAGAACATCTTATTAAACATTTTAGTGATTGGGCCAGGAATTATAGGTAGAGTGCGAACAAGGAGTTCCACCGTGATGTAGTCATATCCGGGGGCTTTGTTCTGGGCTAGGCTACAGATTACTTGACGGACCTCCGCCTCAGTAATCTCAGAAGAATGACTTTCGGATTGAACTCGAAGCCTGGCCGCTAGAATATTAGAAAATTTTGGCCAATCCGCCCTCCTGTGCAAGAAGCGCCCCTGCTGAACAGGGACGTCCGCCCTATAGACATCGCGCAGCTCGCTAACCAGCTCCAAAACTATCAGTCGATGATCGCTCGTGCAATCATCAACTACAGACCAGTTCTGAATCCTACCTGGGATATCCTTACCAATGGTAACATCATTGTTGGTACCATGGAAGGCCCTCCGCTCATTGACTGTGCCGGCGAAGGTAGCCAATTCGCCGGCAACGTTGAAAACATCAAAATTATGCTGCGCGATGAAGCCTTCTATTAATTCACCTCCGTTATCCGTGATCCCACTGTGCCAAAGAGGTGATTTGGCGTTCGCATCGATTCCTATTAAAACTGGACAACCAGGTACCAATCTGAGGATCCTATCCCATCTTTCCAAGTGCTGTTCAGTGGGATCCCTGTACTTAAAGTACGAGCTCACAACTACAAGGTCCAAACCAGGTATGGCAAGCTTAACAACAACATGATGCGTATCAGAGGCCTGCCGCACGAAGACACTATCTAAAGACTTCCTGCACAGGATTGCGGATTTACTTTCACCAACAAAGAATTTGTTCCAACCTTGGAATCCTGGCAGATCACCCTTGACCAAATACGAGTGTTGGAGAAGAACGACATCGAGACCCCGCTTTTCAACGACGTGACCTAACGCGACTTGGACAATATAAGCACCCTGAGCATTTAATTGGCCGAACTTAATCATCTATGGAATTTAGATAATGGTCCACCGCTTTCAAATATACACCGCATTACTTACTGTTAACCGAGTGCTTATGATCTTTGCGAAACCTTTTACAGTTTACGCAAACCGGGGCCCCTTTCTTATGCGGGCAGTCGTCACTCTTGTGACCTTCCCCGCCACAATGCGAGCAGACAGCCGCATGTTTGCATGACTTGACCAAATGACCCAACCTACAACATTGGAAGCAACGCTGTACGTCAAGGTATTCCTTGACGCGACAGGACGTGAAGTCCAAGTACAACCTACTCTCTGCCAGAAATTTCTGTTGGAGACTAGCACCTACCTCGAAGACACCGTGATACCGCTGGGCATTATGTCTTCTGGTCTTGAAGACCAACCTACACTCTCTTTCGAACGCAGCCTCATCTAGATCCGTGATCTGCTTCCGTAAGAGAGAGAGAACCTCCGTATCCGACAGACTGCGGTCGATGTCATATAACGGCGCGTTTTAGTTAAAATCATTGAATTAAACAAAAAAATATTACGTTTAAATAAAATGATCAATATTTTAAATTAAGTTGTTTGTGTAAGCCGTCCATCAGGAAAAAATCTGCGTGACAGCAGGAAAACCCTTCAACTGGGTCGTCAGCCTTTTTTTTTACGATATTTTACTGGGATTTCTCAAAACGTATTCAATTTTAGCGGGACCAATTTTTTATTGATATATATTTACGGAAACTTGCACCTAAAATCATAAAGTTACCCTTAAAAATTACATTCGCCTAAATACAGTAACGATTATTCCACTTTTCAGTCCAACAAATCGGGGTAGAATTTTTCATTAGTCGTACCTCGAAGTTTTAACGTTTTCTGTTTACTAGGTTCTTTTCAGTTATAAACTTTTAATTTTATTAGTTATTTTATCTCACATACACGAACAATGTCGTGTTTGCTTCATTACAAATCTTACAATCTTCAGTACAAATCTTTAATGTGGTTACCCACTTTTTGTGTCTTTCTTCTTGAGCTGGATACAAATGGATTTTAACGGCCAACAATAATGTATATATTCGAATCAGAATTATTGGAATTTTCCATAAACTCTCTTTTTATTAATAAAACGAATGGAATTGGTAGTTTCTCTGGATTTAAACATTTTTAAGATATTTTGCGATAAACGTTTAAATATTTAGCGATATTAAAGACCTCAGTTCTGTTACTTATTATACTTAGGTAATATCGTACTTACTGGTGTTAATTATTTAAATTTTTGTTACTTAATTTCTTTTAGCTATACCACATAACAGTTTACTCTAATATTACACATTTATTCCAATCATGCATTTACTTACCAGAGAAAATAGGTACTTGTATTATCCTACGTAATGAATTTGTCTGTGTAATGAATTTATTTTTGTGTATATGAACTCATCGTCAGGGGTGCCTTAATTCTTAGAGTTTGCTACAGATGTCTCGCGGAAGTTACATCTAATATCTAAATTGATTTTCAGGAATTGAAGCAGAATTTTTCATTAAGCAAAATATGACTTCATCGTAATCATAATCTCATCATCGATATTTCAGAAATGAATTTGTTTTTGAAACTTATATCAATTGTTTTACCTAATTAGAGAATAATTGTATCACTAAATTGCCCATCGATTTTAAATCATTTTACGGTTTTCCCTAGTTCTTGACCAGAACTGTTATCTATATTTTGTTAAATTGAGTGAAACTGGGATTAGAACTTTTAATCTGTTGATAAAAAAATAAATAAAATATTTTTTTATTAAGGGCTGTTAATTTAAACTCTGCTTATTTTTAGATGAAGTTTATCCTGAAGGACAACTCTTGTTGAGTATAATTAAGCCAAAGGGACTGAATGATACTCGCAAGAATCTGTGCTCTGTATGTAACTCTATTAGTATTGGGTTTCTTTTTTTTAACTACGCTGCCTCCTAGATTGGCTGATATTTCTATTGTAAGCAGTATTCAATGAACAAAAGGATTAAAATGTTTTTACAGAACAGTATAAAAAGGTTTAAAATGTTTTATATGTAATTTGAATTGAAAGAAGAATAAAAAAGGTCTGACTTCTTTGTTTACATTTTTCTTTTGTTTACAAGCATTCCTCCTCCTTCTTCTTTCTCTTGTCTGTATCCCTATCTATTAACTGCACCTATATCCTAATTTATCTCTTCTGGGTTTTATTTTTCCTTTATGATTCTTGGCTATCGAGTAATTCGTAGTACCTGACCCAACCAAGATATTTTTTGTTTTCACCTTTATTAGGAACTTCGTCTCTCTCACCTCCTTCATTTTTTATTTTATTCTCTTATTTCAGAAAAATACGTTTTAAAAAATTAAGTACTCTAAACATTGCGTTTCCTGTATTTAATTTTATGTTAATAAGTTAATTTAAGTAGTTCTTGGATTGAACTAAGTTGTGTTTAATTATTTTTTTTAAGGTATGTTTGTTTTATGTTCCATGAGGAGAACGGGCATCACAACAAAGAAGCGTGCGAGTTGGCGTTGGAAAAGGAGAACCGCGCCTATCTTCTGCACAGCTACCCTCCTGGCCTTACTGGGACTACCAGAACGACGATGCCTTTAGAAAGTTGCTGTCAGGGTCAAGAAGGCTGCTGTCGTCGTTTGCAGGATCGTATTCCACTTAATGAATACGGTAACAACGGCGAAGAAGATTACGAAGGTCTTGAGTTCTCGGCGGCTGATTTTGACCGACGTCTCCCGGGCCGGCAGTCTCTGGATAGCAGCTTGTGTCGTCACAACAGACGCGCTGGGAAAAGTGTGACCTTCAAACATTATTCTGATGAATTCCTACATCGACCCTGTTTTACCTCAACGAAAACTGCTCAAGGTGATTCTTGTTCCGCTAGTGAAGAGTTATCTTATTCGCCTTCTGTCTCTAGACTTCCGTTTTTAACTTGTAATTATTGTGGGGGAGATTTAAATTTAGCTGCGCCTAATGTCCGAGGATCAACCCCGGGGCATCGTTGCGAAAGGACTTTAATCGGTAGTGATAAGGCGACGACCACTTCAACCGGAGAAAGAAGTGAATCGACGAATCATTGCGAACACGATCGAAATTTAGGATTGACAGAAAATGCTGGGATATGTGCCGGTGGTGTTAGTGGTGGTGATGATCTTAGATTGGAATTTGCTAGTGACGTTAAATCTTGCCGTTGCGAACAACGGACTAGTGTTAGTGTACATTCGTCTTGCAAGGTTGGAAGGGGTCCTTTGGGCATCTCGGGCCCGCATTCAGCTCCGGTTACGCCGTCCGGTTTCCAGCCTCCCCCGTTTCCGCCTTTGTCAGTCGACGTGACTACACCGAGACATAGGGCCGCTCTCAGTTTAGAACCCGCTCCCCCGTATTTGGCCCAGGTCGAATCTATATCGCAGCGCCCTTTCACAAGCGTCAATCTAACACTTCGGCCTCCGTCTTCCGATCCGCAGCCTCCTATAGTTATTCGGTCGACAGCGGGAGGTGGCCTTACTTATTCCACTTGCTCATACGATCCTCGTCAAGGATACCAATCCCAGTTACGGATCAGCATCGGCCCGGGCGGCCAAGGATCTGTTTCTGCAGCTCGAACAAAGTCCACAGCCGCTTCATCTGTTCAGCTTAGAGCTGCTTCTTCCATGCCTGACGTAGCTGCAGCTACAGCGTCAACTTCTCAAATTTCGTCGCACCCTGATGATCTCTTGAGCTCTTCTACGCAGGGTGAGTTTCAGCATTTCATAAAATTTACGTGTTATTTTTTTATCATTTAATAATCAGTAGAGTATAAAATTTGCTTTAGTAAGCTCTGCAGGTAGTTGCTATTACGACGTGGTTTAATGTGCAAAATACCCATCCGGTTAATCTAATATTAATATAATCTTATTACTTTAATTTATTGAAATATTTTGACTTTTTGCAAGGATAAAACCGATATTGTTTATAATTTACCTTGAATAGTAATATTTTTGTACGACAGAAAAGATAAGATTTGTTAATTATGTATTGCTTTGCCCACCGACCACTTTGCTGATCAGGTGGTTTATTCGTCATCGCGAATCAGCTGATTTCGAAGTCGAGAGGTTTAAGGTTCAAATCATAGTAAAGGTTTTATACTTTTATATGGATTTGAATACTAGATCTTTGATACCGGTGTTCTTTGGGGTCGGGTTTCAATTAACCACAATCTCAGGAATTGTCGACTTCAGATTGTATAAGACCGCTTCATTTACCATTCATACATATTATCCTCATTCATCCTTTGAAGTAATAACTTAATGCGGTGGTTCCAGAGTCTAAACAGAAAAAGCGAGAGAGAATAATGTACTGCTTACGGGCTATCATTTTCTGTTCTACAGATTGTGAAAATAATCGGTGGATGTAATTTAGGTTACTATACACGCTGTTCATTTTGCTTTTGTGCTAGGTGTTTGACGATTCAAAATTCTATAAATTTTTGATCGGCAAGTTTTACTGTACAGCTACATATACGTTATTTTTATAAAGTTGGAAACGGTTAATATAAATGTTGGAGGCATATTAAGCTAGTCGTGTCGTGTCGTGTCGTGTCGTGTCTTATTAAAGTTTAATAATTTCCTTATAATACAGAACGATATGAAATTTGTCGGTTTGTGAAATTTGATCCTGATATTTTATAACCAATTTTAATTCTATTTTATCTTCGAAAATTTCAATATAAATTAAAAAATAAGTACCAATTATTTTTTAATCTGACACGACTTGACGCGCGTGAAAATCTGAAAACGTTTCGATTTAATTGAAACTGTATAATAATTGATTTTTTCTCGTTGTCTTCCGTTCTGTTTGGGCGTTTTTAAACTAACAAATTCCTGACTGAAGTAGCAATTATTTGAAAAATGTCGATTAATGGAATAATACTAATCTTTGAAAACGCCCGAATATTTTGAAGGTAATGGGGAAAAATTATTAGACATTTCATGGGACATATTTTTTGCCCGTTTCTTACGGATATGAAATAAATGTTGAGTTTTAAAAATTGTCAAAAAAGGTCTATTCTTTAATTGTTCTTTTTTCTTTGAGTCTTTTAGCTTTAAAATTGCGTAGTCTCACAAAAAAAAAAAAAGATAATGGAAAAAACAAGCTCGAATTTACAATCTTACCCTGAAATAGATTATGTTTCAAACACATCAGAAAACATATAGCGTTACTATCATAGTTTTAGCGTGTCGGATTTCTACAGATTCGGTTGTGTATGACATTTGTTTTTAAAAATAGCCTTTACTGATAAGCGGCCACTTTGAACTTTGCTAAAACACCAGTAAATCCATGACTATATAAATTATCTACTTCGATTAAAGTTGATTAGATCATCTTATTATGTAGTATCCAGTTTAAAATCAAAATTTTTTTCGGCTACATATGTAAGTTCGGTGAAACCTTTTATTGCATTATTATAAACTTATCGAATATCATGATAATCACGGTGCGGCAAAATCTTATTAGTAATCTAATTACTGAAAATAATTTTGATAACTGTATTATTAGATATTATTTTATTAAAACTTGACGCTTAAATTTTCCTTTAGTTTGGAATTATGTTATTCTTGTTTGTATTTTCTCTGTTTATTTATTAACCGTATCATACGGATCCGTTTTATTTATCTTTACGTGACTTAACTGTTGCCCGTAAAATACATTATATTTTTTGTATGTAATCTATGCTACTGCCTTATTTCATGTTACCGGTTATAAGTCCTTTTGATTTTGTTTAATCATTGTTTTCAGTATTATCAAGTTTTTAAATTGTAGTTTGTCATATAGTGAAAATACTACTTATCTAAGAGCAGCAATTTTTCTTTATTCCCTTAGACATATTAATAGCTAATTATTGTCAGCAATTACAATCTGTAAATAACTAATCCGATCTGAAAATTTTATACTTCAGGCAGAAATCAATTAAATTAAGATTATTTTATTTTATGTGAATTAAAATCTTATTATATTCTGTAAAGAGTATTACTCTGAAAGATAATGAAATTGATTAGCAGATCCTACTAGTGATATTCCAAAAAATTTCGTCGGATCTGCAGCTTACAGTTAAAAGAATTAAAAGAAAGATATTCAAAGATTCCTTTGAGTCGCCTAATTAAATATGTTTGTGTCGATAAAATAAATTTGCCATAATCTGGATCTATGTTATTAACAAATAACTTGATATCTGTCTAAATTGTTAAAATTCCTTAAATCTTTTTTGCCAAGTTTCATTTTTACTTCCTTGTATCGTACAAGGAACTATTGTAATCGCGAAAAATTTCGGTTTTCGGATTTCAACGGAAATAGTCATTTTGACCATCCGTGAATCCATTTTAACTAGTTTCGGCGTGACGTATATACCTGTGATCATATCTCGCATAACTCGAAAACGATTAGCTGTAAAATGTTGAAATTTTGGATTTAGGATTCTTGTAACATCTAATTGTGCACCTCCCGTTTCGATTGCAGTCGAATGAACCAAAAATGTCCAAAAAGAGTCCAAAATCCAAACAAATTTGAATTTTGGACTTTTTCTTAACTACAATAATAAGTCCTCATGAAAGCTTTTTAACAGTTTATCATAAGTGATACTTGCTTTCATTGGTTCCTAAGTTGTAGCCAAATAAAATATTAATTAATGAAATATTTGGATCCTTACAAGGGTACTCATCGATTCAAATCAAACTTCATCTCCTTTTTTTAATTTAAATATTTTGATAAACAGTATTATAATAATAATAATTATTAATAATTACAATAATAACTAATAAAAGAATTATTAATAATAACAATAAAACAAAAAAAAAAAAAAAAAATACAGTAGTTAGGAAAAAAATAAAATTTTTTGTACTTTTCTTAAAAAAGAAAGTGTGTATATGTAATTTAAAGTGTATAAGGAAGTTAAGTGGTGTCCGCATCAGATTTTTTTTATCACCCGGTTTGGTGACGTCAATTTGATCATCGGATTACAGTCAGTGTGTGATCTTATACTAATCGCATTGTATCTTTGTCGATAAGTTTGTAGCTTAATAATTCGTTTTCTGGTTACTGAGATCTAAGAAATGGAATAAATATTCTATTCCTTAATTTTTTTTTGTTTTTGTTAAATCTGTGCAATTTCATTTCATTATTGAGATTCTTCTTTAAGAAATTAAAGAAAAAGTTTTTTTATTCAATTTTAAGCTAACCGATTTGCGTGCGAGTGGACACAAAATTTCATAAATGTGCCTGATTAATAGCAAAATAAGATTTTTTCTTTCTTTTTATTTACACCCAGTGTAGGTGTTTTTAACCAGTTGTGTATCCCAATTATCGCCAGTTTTTTTTTTTTTTTTAATATTATCACTTCGATTGTACTAGTATTTTAATTTTTGAAATAATCATTCCTGACTGAAACAGAAAATAATATGATTAAAAATAATAACTGGAAAACAGATACTACAAAAACCTCAACAGCAAGAACTGTGAAAAAAGATTTTGCAGTAAATAAAGCATATTAATATATTTTCGTGTATTTTCACTTGAGCATAATTTGGTACAACTTGAAAAGTAATTTATTAAATTTTTTGAATAGAAATTTCAGTAGTGAATTAACTTTCTTATTTTTTAACAGTTACTGTGAATTGATTCACATATACTCCAAATTAATTATCAAAAGTATAATGCAATTGTTACATTTTAATTAATTGCAAACGGTTCATAATTCCTTCCTTTTGAGATACCGTTTCAGTAAAGTTTACGATGGATGCACTGTATTTTAATTTTAATTTTTTCACTAGTAAGTATACCGCAAAATGTATTAATAAATTAAATAACAAATATTAACATAAGGTTAAGAATGAAAGTAAAAAATTATTTAAAAGCTTAAGTTATAAAAGTGTCCTTGTTATTTATTTTATGGAAGACACCTGTTTCCAAATACGAATATTTTTTCTTCGTTTTCTTCTTCTTTTTATTATTTTAAAGATTCTGTTAATTGGAGGTACTTTTATTTCGTTGATGATAGGTTTCTGTTCCGTACAGGTTCCGTTACGGGAAGCTATAATCGAACGTTGTGTTTCAGTTTGTTATAAATAGTTAGCTTGCTAAACTTAGACAAGAGTTGTCGTATATTGTCTTTAAGCGTATTTTCGAATTTTAATGCACTCGTACTTATCCGGTCCGAAAATCTTGTACTTATGGTAAAAATCGGTTTAATTAGGATTACTTTATTTTATGTAAATTCGTAACTTTTATTATTATGCAGAATGTATTACTTTGAAATGTAATGGAATTGATTATCGTTTCGATGGACAGAGGTCAATTTCCTAGACGTAGAAACTCACGGTAATATTTAAGTTATAATATATTTTTTTTTTAAATGTCTATATTGTTGCTGCACGGAGGGTGATATGTAATTTTTTACCATTCTTTCACCGGTCTTGCTTCTCTGTCAGCAGTAGGGCTCGTCTTCCTTGTCCATTCTTTTCCTTATTACGTTAATAGCAGTCATACTCCTCTAATAAAATTAAAATTTAACTAGGCTGTTTATTTATTAAAACGCATTTATTCCCGATTCAATAGTTTTAAATACATTATTTAATAGATAAAAAAATAATAATGAAGCTAATTTTAAAAAATACGCGTAAAAGTTAGTTCAAATAAGAACTGTAAATGAACCTCAAAATTTAAGTCAAATTTAAAGAAAAATCTGTGATAATATTGTTACACATAAATCAATCCTAGTAAGACATGAGTTTGGTCTAACGATAAACTACTTGCTTTGTAAAAGATAAAATACTTTGTAGATAGAATACTTCTATGAGGTTTTAAACAAAGGAGGTTATCAATTCAACTTGGTATATCTGTTTTTAGTTTGACCCCGGTAAATTTAATTGCATTTTAAATTTTATTCTAAGAATTTAATAATAAAAAGTAGAAACAAAAGATAGTAATAATTTTCCCTGTAGAATTAAGTTCTCTTAAAAACAATTTTTTTTTTAAAGTTTAGTTTATAAAGACTGATTACTTATTTTATTTTTCACTTAATTCTTTTTTTTTTACTAGTAGCATATTTTAGTCGACATCAAAATAATTTAAATGTGATGATTATCTTGTATCTTTATTATGTTTCAGTCACATTGAGGAAAATTGACATTTTATTAACTTAATATAAAAAAAATAATTTTTGCAAAAAGCTATTTATTTATTAATTTTTGCGATTACATTGATGTTCCTGCAATATTGCTTTGTACAAGTTAGGTTTAACTTTTAAGTAAAGTATATTAAAATATATTTGTTAATTTTGTGTGTGTGTGTGTGTTTGTTTTGCTCCCTTTAATATCATTTATTTAAAATTTTATTATATTTTTAAAGAGATATGATTACAAGGAGAAAAAAGTTGCATGCGTTCCCGTCTAGAAAAATAATGCTTCGATAATTTCACAATTATTGGCTTCGTTTATAGTAAAACATTACTGTTGACAGTACCCAAAAAAATTACATATTTTAATCCTTCTGGTTACGTATACATTACATTAAAAACTTTTGTTGACAAAAGTTTAAACCCCTTAGTTTTTTAAATGAAAAATAATTATATTTTATAAATTTGAAGGTTGCTAAATGTTCAATAACGATTGTTAACTATATTATTTATTACTTTAATATTCTATCGAATGAAAATTTCTGTATCACAAAATTCTCCTTTACTTTCCTGTATGCTTTGTCTATTTTACCAATGATGATTTCTCTTTCCACTTCTGAACACTTTTCTTTAATCCACTCTTCTTTCGCTAATTTGCACTTCTGTTTATAGTATTTCTTAACTGTCGATAGTTCCTATTACCTTCTTCGTTACTAGCATTCTTATGCTTTTTACGTTCATCCATCAGCTGCAATATATTTTCTGTTATTCAAGGTTTACTACCAGATCTCTCTGATCCGCCTAAGTTCGCTTCGGCTGATTTAATAATTTCCTTCTTAACATTCTCCCATTCTTCTTCTATATTTTCAACCTTGATCAGTTTTACTCGTACCTCTTGCGATGTCCTCCTCAAAAATTTTTTTTAGCTCTTTCTCAAGTTTCTCTAAATTCCAACAATAAATCTGACACTTTTTCTTCAAGTTTTTAAACCCCAATCTACATGTCATTATCATTAAATTATGGTTGCTGTCAGTGTCTGCTCCAGGATATGCTTTTCAATCGAGGAGTTTATTTCTAAATCTTTGTTTAACTGTGATGTAATCTTTCTGATAACTTGCAGTATTATCAGGTTTTTTCCATGTGTGTTTTCTTCTTTATGATTTTTAAACTGGTTGTTAGCAATTACTAAATTATACTTCGAGCAAAACTCAATAAGTCGGTACCCTCTTTTATTCTTTTTACCTCTCTCTTTATCTGTTTAGCCTCCGGAACTACCGTAAGATATTACTTTAGAGGAGAATGAGGATGATGTGTATGAATACGAATGAAGTGTAGTCTTGTACAATCACAGGTCGATATTCTTTTTACCTAGCCCGTATTCAACCACAATATTTCCTTTCTTTCCTTTTCCGATGCTTACATTCCAATCTCCAACTATTATTAAATTTTCATTCCCTTTTTTTTGTATTTAATTGCTTCGTCAGTTTCTTCGTATATACACTCCGCTTCATCATCATCTTGGGCACTTGTAGGCGTATAGATGTTAACAATAGTTGACTTCTTAGGATTTGATTTTATCCTTATTACAATGATTCTATCGCTATGACTTTTTAAATACTCTACTCTCTTTCCTATCGTCTTGTTCATTACGAAACCTACTCTTCCCTGTCCTTTATTTGACGCTGAGTTAATTATTCTAAAATCACCTGACCAAAAGTCGTTTTACTCTTCCACCGAACCTCACTAATTCCTACTACATCTACATTTAACCTATTCTTTTCCCTCTTTAAATTTCTAACTTATGAACCTGTTTTGGACTTCAGACAATTCACGCTCTGACTCGAATAATGTTATTTTTTTATGGTCTGGTGACCCATTCCTTAGCAGTCCCCATCCGGAGATCCGAACGGGGGACTAGTTTACCTCCGGAATGTTTTACCAAGGAAGGCGCCTCCATCTTTGATTTATGAAAATCCAGAGAGCCACATGCGCTTGGAAAAAATACAGCTGTAATTTTCCATTGCTTTGAGCTACGCAGTACTCAAAAGATTGAGTGATGTTGCAATGGACGTTTAAGTCCACCTGACCTACGCCCTTAACAACTACTGAAAGAGCTGCTGTCCTCTTTCAGGAATCATTCCTCAGATATGTTCCTACAGATAAATCTCCGATATGGTTGCATCTTCGGTCCAGCTACTCTGTATCATTGAGAACGCAAGCCTCCTCACCATCGGCAAGGTCTCATGATTTGTAGAGGGAGTCAGGATAATTAGGAATAGTTAAGCTAATTAATCACTTCACAAAATTTATCTCCTGAAAGAATCTCTTTTTAAATAAAAGATTTTAGAGGAATGTAAATTTTTTCGTTGATTTTAAGATTAGTTAATTTTGATTAGTTTATTTCCTCATTACCCTCTTTTTGTATTTTTCTTTTCCAAGAATACACGTGGCCTCTCTGTATTTCAGCCTGCGAACTCCGCTGTAGTCGACGGGTAATCTACATTTAATTTTGTCCTTATTTGCTATTTCGAAAACTGGATATTCGAAATTATTATTTATTATTTCGAAATACGTATAGTCAAATAAATTAATTTTCAGTATTCTCCACAATTTCAAACTTTGAAATTTTCTATCATATCAGCATATATATTTTTCAGTCGTCCGTCTTTAAATATAATAGATCATTCTCAGAGAAGTATGCCGGGAGACTGCGACGCCTAAATTTACGTTAAACTCCGCTGCAGAGTTATCAGTGAACAAATGATAATGATGAACAAATCATATGCTTTGGTATCTCTTTTAAGGTTTATTTATTTCTCGATTAGCATATCTCTCTTTAAATTATAATTATTCTCTATAATAAATTACTTATTCTTTATAATTATTATTCATTAACAGTTCATAATGAATGCATGTTTGATTCTTCCGAAATTTCGCTTATTCCTTCTCAGATCTACTTGCTGCTGTATTAACTCTGTCTAAGATTATCCGTGTTATTACTGCGCTGATTATAATGAAAGAGTAATCACTCTTTAATTTTTTTTTATAATTAGATTACGTTTCAGGAATCATTACCTAAAGCCTTTTTTGGTTTATAGAAATAAGGTCCGTATTCTCAAATTCTTTTAAAAGATATTTTACAAGATATCTGCAAATAAATCTGCATCTATTCTCAATATCTCTGCGGTAATATTATCGATCCTGGGATGTTTGATTCTTTTAATTAGCGGTAATAGTCTTTATCAGATTTTGTAATTTTGTCGCCTATAATCTCCTCATTGCTTTATTCGTTAAATATCTGTCTTTACATTCCCCGAATACCTGCAGTTACGAGTAAAATGAATATTTATTTTTATTCAGCAGTTATGAGTAAATATTTCATCGAAATGTTTCCTTCATTCTCGCACAAGTCATCTCATTAAACATCGTTCTTACCATCCTTATTTTAAAATTTATTAGTTACAAATTTCTCATATCACATTTCCATTCCTTTGCTATCTTAGCTTCTATTTCGCTCAACTTTTACTATCCCCGTAACACTATTCTTAATATCTTTATCCTTACTTTTTCTGTAATTCTCTTGTTTGTACTAACCGATTGGTAAACGGTAATTTGTAATGTTATTCCTGTTATGTAATTGTAACTGTTATTTATTATGTAACTGTTTTATTAAAAAACTTGATGTGGACACTACATAACTTTCTTGTACGCCTATTAAAAATTACAAATACACATTTTTTGCTACACTTCATTTAAACTTATTTCATTTGAAAGTGAGATACGGTCCTCCAATTGTTAAATAAAGTGGACAGTTACACAATCGCTAAAATATTCGTTTTTATTAACATCAAATATTAATACATTTATTAATTCAACAATTTTATCGGAAGTATTAGGTTGGAGTAAAAGTCTCTTTATTACTTTTTTAAATAAATGTAAGTCGTATATCTACCTAATACCCTATGATTTTTTTAAA
>JAAAKQ030475723.1:0-22985 GCA_010016005.3 Zanna intricata | reverse complement strand
TGGAAACTTTTTTCTTATTTTTAGATATAGAATCCATTTCCGAGAGATTTCCGTGCAGTTTTGATACACTCTGTATAAGGAAAGCGAGCGATTTTCATATTGAAAAATAACTAGACTATTTATTCTAACAATTATTAAAAAAAAAAAACTAATTCCTTATTGACAGGTTATTAGATACGTAAGGTTATTTTCAAATAAATAAATATGTGAATGATTAATTTTATTATAATTTCTTATTAATGTATACAGCGACATTAGAAATAAGTAATTAACTAAAATAAGTGATTTTAATGAACCTACTATCTAAATAAATAATTTAATACAAATAATATAATAATAAATTCATTTTTAGAAATTCATTATTCATATTATTTAATTACATACTGTATATAAATTTGAATCGTTATAAATATACACTTACATATTTATTAATTAATAATATACTTTAATTTAATAATATAATAATTATGATAATAATAATAGCTTAGTTCTAAGTTTTATTTAGAATATCTGTTGTGATGTGAGTATGTGTAGCTGTCGCAGGAGTAAAAAATACGACTAAGCGTACATCAATATACATCATTATATAACATCATAATTAATATAATAATTATATTAATTAGTATAAATATATTCCTAAAAAGGTCTTAAATTTTAATATAGAATAAAATTATACATAAGTACATAGTATTATACAATAATTAATATAATATTTATCTAAGAAATTAAGTTCATGTACATTAGCTGAACATAAGTAAAGGCTACTTTAACTCTATAATAATATATATTAAAAATTTATCGATTTATGAATGTTTAGAATACCGTGAATTGTACTAGAATAGTTACAAATCATTTTACAACAATTAAAAGCAGCAATATCGGTGAATATACTTTGTATTAAGTTCTTTTTTTTTTTAATTTCTAATTTAATTAAATTATATTTATGTTATTTTTATTGTATGTATATTTATATATTATTTTATGATACGGCTTTTACTTTTATATTCATTTTTATTTAATTGTAATTAATTTATTTTTAGTTGGATAATATCATTTTAATATCGGAGTAACGATAATATTTATACAATTACTAAATATAATTTGTTTTTACTTGCGTTTTTTTCTTATTGAATTATGCAACGAATCTGTAGAAATTAAAAAAAAAAAAAAAATAATAAGTTAAGCCTTATATTATATATTTAATGTAATCTTAAAAACATACATATGTTGACTATGAAAAATAGAATTTTATTCAACTCATTCAAATTTTATTGGAAGGTTTAATTTTTTAATAGGAAATAACATGTTAAAAGTTTTTTTTTCAATGAATACGTTTAAATTTGGTACCGGTTATTATAATAAGACAAATTACTTGTTAATGTTCTATGTGCGTTGACAACTTCCATATCAGTAATTTTTAATATCCATGTAAAAAAAATAAAGATTTTCAATGAAATTTTGTCCTTTGTATATGGTTAATATAAATTATCCATTTTATACTTGTTTATTTTTACTATATATATATTTGAAAGACAGAGATTTGAATTTTACTTATTAACTTTCCTCCGTATTAATAAAGATATTCAGTGAATCCAGGAATAAAAATATATAAATTAATTCTATAATAATAAAAAAAGTGAGTTACACAAGCACTCGAAACGAACTTGCTGAAAGGTGGTCAAAACTAGACCCAACTCTCAGATTCAAAATTTCCAAACTTTAAGTTATTTTAAGTTTGAGCAGAAAATGCTATTCTTCCAGCTTTCATCCACTCGTACATATCACTTAGTCAGCTGAATTCCGTAATATACTGTACATTATCAGTGACAGTTATCACATCATGTAACAGTAGAAAAACTAAAAAGAAACAACAAAAAAAAATTACAAACACGACTGGAGAGACGCACAGAAAATTTTTGAATTAGAATTGGAAAACTTGTGGAGTACTAGTGGGGTGTAATCGTAATAAACGGCTTGTAACGAGAATAAATTCACTAATGCCAGATAAAGCGACAGAGGAGGACCTGGGGAATTCTCTGGACACCCTAAAACAACGGTTATCCGTCTAATCTGCAAGACTGAAAAGGTATAAAAAATCAAATCAGAGGAAAATGAACACCACTACATTTGAGAATAAGGACAATATTTTTTTATAATGGACTGAAACAGGGTTACGCTCAAACAAAAATGCAAGATCTTCCAAGCAAAGACGATACGGAGGAATTTTGAAAAAAACTAGTCTCAGCCCTTAAAAATCATTTGATGAATGCCAGTTGGTAAGAAGAAGAAAGAAGCAAATATGAACACGTAGCAACTCAACAAGATATCCACATCACCACCCAATATTTTAGATATAAATACGGCTTACCAGAAACCAGCGATACCAGGGTTCCGCTTGTGTAGGCCAATAACATATGCTTATCCACAATATTTAAAAAGATTACATCAGCTGTTGCCGTAAGTATCTCAAACCACGTAGAGACAAACAATTTACTGGCAGAAGAACAGAAAGAATGCAGAAAACGAAGCTTTAGAAGTACAACCTATAATAGACTCCGTTATTCTCAAACAAGCTAAAAAGAAACAGAGATCCCTGAACATATGTTACATAGATAACCAAAAAACATTCGATTCCATTCCTTATACCTGAGTACTTGAGTGTCTTAATCTGGACAAAATTAAATCTAGTGTCGTCCCAATTTTTCTTACACGTGTTGAGTAATGGCGAACAAAAATCATATTTGATAATGGAGAGATACAGATCAAGGCAGGAAAAATCCAAATAAACATGAGCATATTACAAGGCGATTCCAAGGCTTTGTGATTCTGTTTGTGTCTGAACCAACTATTTAACGCAATAAGTAGTACTAATTATGATTTCCAACCAAAAAGTAGAACCCAAGATCCTGCAGACCATCAACCATCTTTTTTATATGGATGTGTTGAAATTGTATGCAGCCGATGTAAGTACATCAACTGCAAAGTCTAATAACACTGACAGAGAGCATAAGCAATGATATAGCTATGAAATTTGCATCCAAAAGTATAAAAAAATCTCCATAGAAAGAGAAAAGCTGAAAGAAACACACGGCATAACACTTGATAGCTCCCAAGTAATAGAAAGCATAGCAGTCAGCAAGACATACAAATATCTGGGCATGAAACGAAAACACACAGGAATACAGGTATATAAAAACAAATCGCCAACTTGTTCTCTGAGTGAAATAACAAGCTCCTCCACACAAAACTTAACTCGAGAAACCTTCTCAAAGCGATAAATACGTTTGATATTCCCGCCCTAAAATACTCCTCTGGTATCATAAAATGGAGAAAAACAGAATTGGAAAATCTTCAACGCAAACTTCGTGTCTTCATTATTAAAAATAACAAACACGATCCAAATTCATGCATACAACAAATGACAATCGTGCGGCGATGTGGAGGACATGGATAATAATTGACATTCAGAATCTTCACAGTACGCAAGTACTTATACTCAGGAAATGCTTCTTGGGAAAAACGCATCCTCCCCACTCACCATCCGATCAATAGATATAGCTATACTCCTTTCAACTTACGTTCACCAAATGCTTCAGATGAGACTTACACAACAGACCAGAAGAAACAAGAATGGGCGAGCAAAGAACTTCATGGCAGATACTATTACCACTTTCATCAGCCAAACATAGATAAACTATTCAACTGTGACTGGTTAAAAGAGGCTCTTTGTTTCCTGAAACTGAGGGTTTCATGTTGTCTATTCAAGACTAGGTCATCAAAACACTCAAATGTAGGAAGTATATCATAAAGGACAAAATCGTAGTCTCTGACCTTTGTACAAATTGCAAAATGTTTCCTGAGACAATACACCACATAATCGCCCGATGCAAGCTTCTTGCCGCCACTGACTACTAGAAATACACAACAATGTAGCCAAACTAATTCACTGAGAACTGGTCAACACTCACCAACTAGATGTAATAGAAGCGCCGTACTACAACTATAATCCAGCCACAGAAATAGAGAGCAGCTCGTACAAAATCTACTACGACAGGCTTATCCTACAGATAAAACAGTTATTGCCAAAAGACCAGACATTACACTTATAGATAAGACTACTGCAACGACATACCTAATAGATATAATAGTGACCAGCGACAACAACATCCAGCAGAAATATACAGAGAAGATCACAAAATACATCCCACTTGCAGTAGAGATCAAGTGGGTTTGAAAACAAAATGAAGTAAAAATAGTACCCATACTAATATCAGTTACACGACTTTCAGCCTAAAAATTCAATCAGTCTCTGGAAATACTCAAGATCACAAACTGTATCCACGGTACACTTCAGTCATGCTAACATGCCAAGCACTATCAGTAAGTTCTTGAATCAATAACTGGAAAATTTGCCACATAACAGATAAGTTTTGTAAATTAAATATATATATAACAAAAACAGAAGTGTAGTAACCTATTCTGTATATATATATATATATATATATATATATATATACATACATACAGTATAACCAGGAACTTTACAAACAATGTAAACCTTTGATTAGACTTAGCTACGACTAGTCTTCTCAATGTATCCGAATGTGTAAATGCTTTCGAGAGTCTGCGTAATAATAATAAATAATTTTAGTAATACAATTTTCAATATTCTTTTACTGTACTTTCTTAATTTATTTATTAAGAAAGTACAACATCTCACTTTCTTCGGTTTTAAAAGAAAATCTTGTCTTCGTCCGTGAAGTTGTAATTATCATTTACGCACATATGCATGCGCACTTGTGGCATGCACAAACGTATGAGCATATATGTGCTCACACACATATATACAGTTTCCTCGGCTTCATTTCGTTTCTGTTAGGTAAATTTTATTAATTGCTATTTTAATCTACTGCTTTAGTGTTTTCAGATAAACTAAAAGTTTTAATTTCAGTTCTTAATTTCTTATAAAGACCTAAAATTAAATTTCAAAATTGACTTTACTTAATGAAATTTCAAATAAGATGATAAAATAATTACAATTTACGAAAATATATATTGTTAATCTACAGAAATAGTTTGTTTCTTAAAAAATGTAAGTTATGAATTTGCCTGTTTAATTCGTATTTAACTGTTTTGTATGTGATCATTTTATTATATTATAACTATAGTGCATAAATTAACTCTCTTTCTGTACAAAAAACAAACCAAATTTTCATATAATAAAACAGATGGAGTCAAAATTTATTAGAAAATATCCATTTGGAAAAAACTTTTTTTTCTCCAATAGTTCAATATTTTTGTAAAATTATGTATTTGTTTACATTGGAAAAAATACAGAAACTCAAAGAAAAGAATTTTGAATTTATTTAAAACCCAGTAACGTTTGTTTTTGTGTAACTTGATTGTGACAAAATTAATATGAAGTTTTTTTTTGATATTAGATAAAACACAAACCTTAAGAATACAAACACAAACTTTAAGAATATTAAATAGACAGTGAAAAAAATAATAAAACTTTTGGTGTACTATTATAAAATAAAAGTTATATAGGAAATTAAAAAAAATATATATACACATTATATTAATATTAACACTATTTAGGCCTCAAAGAAAAAAGAAAATTCGATACTAACTGACAATTCAAATTTGAAATTTTATTTAGGGGTCTTCCTATCATTACCATTTAATTACTGTAATGATTTATATCTTTTATTAGAAATCTGTAAGAAATAATTAAAGTTCCATTAGATAAATAATAAATATTTTATTTTACTTATTCAAACAGCAATATATAAAGTTTTTAATTATAGCGTAAGAGTAGTTACAATATTTTTTTCAGTTAAGGTGATGGTTTTCCCACAAAGTATAACAATTATTCTTATATAAGTATTCATAAATAAATTTATCTTTTAACGTACTACTGAATTACGTTGGGGAAAATTTACATGTTTATGTAAATCGTTCGTGCTCAAAAAATAATATTTAAAAATATAAATTTATATATTTTTAATTATTTCTTCTTGAAATAAAAAAAATTATCTGATATTAATTAACATATCTATAGATGTCAAATACTAGGTGGATTAATATTAATGATGTTTTTTAACAGAAGTATTTGAAAAAGGATTAATTAATAACAATAAAAAAAAATTAATCAGATTTAATCGACAATGATTAAAAATTTCAAGAAGGTTTTTTTTGTTTTTTAATAAAATAAATATTTATATTTTATATATATATACATACGTATGACAAATAATATCTGCATAATGTAATGTAATAAATGCTGGAAGACGTAATTCCCGTTATTGAGGAAGATAAAGTACACAATTATCTAATAAAATTTTACCCATAGAAATTAATATATTTAATTATTAAAGAAGCTACACAGAAACCTCCTAAGAATTTTTTTTTTACGTTAAATTCAACACAAAAGTAATACTAGCGCAATTTGAATTTGTACTGAGTAAATTAAAAAAAAAAAAAAAATCATTATAATTTCGAGAAAAAAAAATTGAAAATGAAGAAAAATGTCTTGAATTACAACTTCTTAATGAGTTCACATTATTATTATTATTTCTTTTGAAATTATAATTACTGAATTTTTCGTTGATGATGGTTGTAATCGGTTTATAACATTAATTAGTATCCTTAATGAAAAACCTACATGGGTTTTAAATTTTACAAAGAAAAATAGGTTAAAAGTCATTAGTTGTCTTTAATTTTCAGTCTGTTCAATTTTAAATTCTATAACTTTTTTTTTTTTTTATACAAATTCTTCAGAGTTGCATAATAAGATGGAATTTTATAGGTCGATAAGTCAGGGAGTTTTTTCAAAATTCATATTAATTTAAATTTCGTGTAGAAAATTAGTTGCTAAATGTAAAATATCTGTGAAAAAAAAAAATAAAAAAAAAAAATAAACAAAGGCTTTTGTGTATATTTTATGAGTTTTTGAGTATTCTTAAAATTAATTGATAAAAAGAGGTTTGATTAATTATTTTAAAGGAATTCTCTTTACTCATAACAAACTTTGTTACTTAGATCAGAGTTTCTCAGTCCCGTTTTATTTAGTGCTAATTTTCATAGAACAAGAATAGCAAGTTATTAATAGGAAGAGATAATACGCTTATTTAAAGCTCAATTAAATCTGAAAATCAACATTTTTCACTTTTTTTCTATTCATATAAGTAGCTGTATCGAGGTAATTAAAGCAAAATGACTTGAAACATCATAAGATATTCTTTATTGTGACTGTTCTCTAATATTACTATAATAATGTGGATTAACATTAGAGAAGTAATAGTAACACACTTTCAAAATAAAAAATAAGATTTCATAGTGTGTAAATTTTCTATAATATCCTTTCTTGTGTTTATGTACGCAAGTACACACCTATATAATTTGTATAAGAGTGATAATTATGAAAGTTGAATATCAAAGACGTTGGATATTTTTCTTCTTTTTTAACATCAAGGTTTTATCACTCAAATTTTTATTGTCTACAAAAGAAAAAGTTCTCTTTTAATCTAATGTAGATTTCATTCCGTAAAATCTGTATCTTCTATATTTAATTAATTAAATAACAGGAATCCTGGATCTAAGTACTGCAAAAAATTGCAACTGTAAAGATATAGCTTTATCATTTACAGTAGCAGATTTTTGCACCGACTGCATAAGCATCGATGTAGTTTTCTCAAAATTATGCCTTACATGGCAGTTACTTAGAATTTGGCATCGGTGTATTTTAGTACCTTATTTCATGAGTAATATCCAGTAAATAACAATCTGAATATTTTGTTTTTCATTACCGTTAGTTTTCTTTTTCTTTAATTGATACATTGAAATTTCTTGAGCTAATATAAGCAGTGGTTTCAACTGATTTGTATATCTTTATAAGAAACAAGAAGAAACTGGCTCGTTGAAAAAAAGATCATGCTATAGTGTACTTTTGTAGGAATATCACATTAATTTTAAATTTGTAAAAATAATATTTAAAAAAATTTTTTTTTTTATTGCAAATTATAATTTTTTATTACTTATAAGAATTTAACTGAATTGCAGATTTCAGAAATCTGGAAATCAAGTACCGAGTTATATTGAAATGTACGTAATGTAATCCAATTCATCATTAAGTCACTACGTTATTAATTTAATTATTCTCATTTTTATATTAGAAGTACAAGTATTTTTCTATTAAGTTTAAAAAATTTCATTAAAATAGAACATTTTATTTCAAAGAAATCATGACGTAAATACGAATGACGTATTTACGTATGATTAAATACGTAATGATTTCTAACGAATAAAAATACGAACGATTAGCTATACGAAAGTAAACGAATACGAATGTACATTATATTTAAAAAATACATTTAATAATTTAAAAAAATACATTTGTATTTTTTCATACAAGCATAATTAATTTTATGCTGTTTTTTTATGTAAATAGATACTGGGTAAGGGTAGGGCTTACTTTGCTAATTTCATCTTTTATTTTTCGACTCGGTGTTATGAAAAGTAGACATCTAAATATACTTTACTGAAATTTTTTTGTAATTTAGTTGAGATTATTTTAAATTAAGGAACCCGATCGTATTCCTGTACAAATCCCTATATGACGTCTCGTAAGTGTATACGCGCATTAACTTATAATGATGATAAGAGAGGGAGAGCAAATCTGTTTTCCCATTTCTTTCATAACATATATTTATAATAATTTTCAATAAAAATTTTATAAAATTTTTTTTCATACTTATTTTAACCATTTGTTTAAAATTTAAAATAATTGTATTTATAATCTATATTGAATGTAAAAAGAATGAAAGAAAGAACTAATTTTATCTTCGTTCCTGCTTTTATTTTGAAAAAAATAATTATAGAACATATTTTTGACTATTTCTTTTCAAATTATGCGTGATAAGAAAAAAAAACTGAACCTAGCATATTATTGATAAATTTTGCAATAAAATACAAATTTTATTTATTATACTGTTGTAAAATAAGTTAAAATTAATATTTTATTAGACAAATAAATAAATTAGTCCAAGAAAATATGTTTATCAAATTTAATCCATAATAGTATGATCTAATAAAATCTGATATGATAAAATTTAATCCATAATTAGATGGTTTTCATTAATCGAGAATCAAAGGTCATAACCAGATTTTATATTGAATGGGATATAGTTAAAAGGTGAAGTACATTACATCTAAAGTAATTTTCTGACAATCAATTTTGCAGACATATTTCCCCATGTTAGAAATCATTGATTTTCAAATCACTTTTGATCCAATAACATAATTATTAACAATTTCATGACGATGCTATACATAATATCAAATTTAATAATAACAATGTGAAGTTTTTATATGGTACTGCCAATAAATTTCAAAGTGATATAATAATGTAACTCTCAGTGGAAAATTTCGTTACCGAAATTTATTTCCCGAAAGAAACAATCATCCTTTGTTGGTAAATTTTTGATGGTAGAAATATTTTTATGATTTTTATCGTTTTTTATTTGACTCTTATATAAATCTTTTGATATTATAGTAGTCTAATTTTGAAAACCCAATATATTTAGTTTTTTCTGTTTTGAAGAAATTACAGTTAATTACTCGATCATCTTTTGTGCATCATACTTCACATGATATTTTATGAAATTGATCTATTACCTAAAAAAAAAATTATTTTAATTTTTTTTTTAGAACAATTTTTCATTAATAAAATATAAAAAATAGTAGTACATGTAACGCATTAAAAGTTGGCGATAAATTAATGAAGTTAGTTATGATTTCATTTGTTACTTATTTTCACATTATTATTTTATTTATAAAGCTGTATAAGTAAGACAGAAATAATTTAACAATTATATCATTTTAATCTAAAAGTAAATAAAAACAATTAAAATAACTGTATTAGGCACTAGCTTATCCTATGTTAAACATATTTAAATTTAATTTTTACATCCAAAAATTTCCTTCAACAAAATTATATTGATTAATATTATCATTAAATTCTAGCCAAAATTAATTATTTAATGCATTTTTTATAACACGGTATATATTATTTATTCATAATCTTTTATAAACGAGGATTTTTTCACATGAAAAACAATTTAGACACAAGTCATATATAAATCTATCTAATTATTATGAGAAAAATAGTTAAAAATATAAAAAAAAAAATATTTAAAATATTTTAGTACGGTCTGGAAAATTAATTCAGCTAATGTATCATGATCATATAAATAACAAGGATATTCGCAGTTCTATTTTAATTATTAATTTTTTTTTTTTTTTTAATTTCTTTAAGAGTTAAAAATTATTGTATGTACACTTTGTTATAATTATACTTTTATGAAAAGCTATGATTGTAATGTAACATAGTAATGCAAATATTATAATTACAATAATACAAATTTAAGAAACAGCTGTCAGAGGTGAAGAATATAATTTTAATTTCTGTTTTTTTTAGTTTTTACTCCTCGATAATTCTTTCTTAGCTGAAAATTAAAAAAAAAAAAAAAAAAAAACACTTTTTAAAATCATAGAGAACAATATTTCTAAATTGCTGTGTGCAAATCTGCAGTTCATATGTAGTAATCAGAATAATTCATTACAACATAATGCTTAATAACCGGTACACAATACTGGTTACATAGATGATTTTTTTCAGTTTGATTTACTGCAGTCATGTAAGGTAATACATGCTTTGTCATTGTGCAAGAGTGAGCAATATATAAATTCTGTAATATAAAAAAAAAAAAAAAATAATAATAATAAATGTGAAATCTTGTCAGTATGTTCAAAGTATAATTTAAAACAGTTACCGAAATAAGTAACAGATAAAGTCATGATTAATATCTTACATCAACAATATGTTTTTAGGGCCATTTGTTTAACTACGTCAGAATAATAACAACGTTAATAATTTAAAGTTTAAATTACAATCTTTTCCCAATTGCTGAAGATGCCCGGGTGTGGGGCACATGCAAGAGTGTTCTGGTCGGGGTTTCTTCTGATGACGCATGGTGACCCCTCGAGATGTGAGAGGGTTGCCCACGCGTGGTGGGTGAGAGCCGGATGTGTGGAATGCACATTGACCTTCAGTAGGGATAGGTGCTAGGGCCAGGAAGGGCAGCTTTCCGGAGGAGGGGCTCTTCGGTATCCCAGAAGCGGGGAGTCTAGGGGTCTCGATGAAACCGGGGAGACCCCAATGGGGATCCAGTTTCTGAGCTTGGAGGGTAGTAGTTAATCTGCTGCCACGGCACTCCACGGTGACTGCGTAATGCCTAATGGCGGGTTCAGTTGCCTTGGGGGTGTACATAAAAAAAGTACCCCAAATTACAATCTTTTTTTAAAAACTTATGATTGGTCGTGAAAAATATTTGACGTTTTGATATATTAAGCACCAGCAAACTAACAAACTCTTCATTAACCAACAAAACAACTCGATTTTAAAATAAAATATATATATGAATATATATATATTAAAAAATAATCAATCAGTTAATTATACTTAACCTATATTAGTAAGATTGACTGGTTTAATAGTTTTGTTAACATCAGAAAAAAAAAATAATGTGAACTCAGTTTCATGTATGAAATTAACAGTTTTGTGTAAGTTATGTAAGAATATATAATAAAAGTATTTTGGATAAATTAAGGCTATGGTTTTGTTTTTAAGTGGTTTTTAACTTCTAAAACTATGGATAAAATATACATTTAATATACCAATTATTAAAATTCTATTACAATTATATTTATTATTGTATTAAGTATAAAATTTTTTTATGTAAAATTTTATATTAACAAGCCATAAAAAAAATTACTCTATTGTAAATTAATAATTATAAAAATCACTAATTTATATCCAATAAATTGTATAAGAATCTAAATTGAAGAATTCGATTATAATTTAGACAATTTAACATAAAAAATAGACGATTTTTATTTATTATTCATATACGAAAAATTTGTAATAATAATGTTTATTTTTTAGCATATTTTTCTGTTACTTTCATGGAAAAAGAGACGCTAGTCTTTTTTTTTAACAATTCTGAATCAGAGAAAAATTATATAATTAAAACATTTCACAAGTGAAAAATAAAATTAATTGAATCATACACTTAATCTTCTATCTGTAGACGAAGAGTTTTAACATCGAGTCAAATGAGGTAAAATTTTTGACTTACATTTTAGTATAGAATAAATATTCAGAAATAGTTCATTTTGTAACATGTTCATTATTATTTGAAAAATATTATTTTATACAAACAAGTTAACAAATACTTCAATACGTGTAGGTATACACAACCATATTCTTGCCAGCCTCCGTGGCTCGAGTGGTAGTGTCTCGGCCTTTCATTCGGAGGTTTCGGGTTCGAATCTCTGCCATTTTTTACATATTCATACAACTTATCCTCTGAAGATATACCTTAACGGGGTAAGTACCTTAACGGGGAGGTTAAAATAAACATATCTACAAAGCAACGCGCTCCGGATAATTACAACAGTCTTTCTATACTGTTTTAATGTATAAGTATTTGCATATACGCATTAAAACTATTTGAATAATATTTGGTATTTCGCGAAGAAGGAAACTTTTTAAGAGCAGTTAAATTTTTAAAAATTATTTTATTTTTTTATAAATTATTTTACACATGTGAAAGGAAATATTAAGATACTAATTAGTACCAGATGCAACATGCGAATTCGTTATTATTTTAACTATTAACTATTTAAATAAATTCTGGGCTTCAAATCTCTAGAAAATTCTACAGATTTAAAATTTAAAAATATCTTTATAAATAATTTAAATATGTCTTATTAAATATAAACATAAAAATATAATATTTGCGATTTTTTAATTCTTTGATTTATTAATTAAAAAAAAAAAGATGTATTTTCTGGGTTTTTTATGTACAGCTTGTTATTATAAATTGATGACAGATTTCAATTTATTATTGGTTTAAAATTTTATAGTTAAGGAATACATTTAAACAAATTTACCCTAGGAACAATATAACACTGTTTACAACTTTATTAAACTAATTTAAATGTAACTAATGGATAATGTATATATAACATGTTAAACTTATCTAATAGAAAGTTCACTGTATTTATTATTAAAATAATATATACGAAATGATAACATTCTTAATAACTAATGCTAAAGGCAATGCAACAGTGTTATTTTTACTTTATGGATAAAGTTACAATCTATACTGATACTTCGCAGTGATAATACAATGTTTCATTTTTTTAAAAATCCTCTGAAAAAAATCGTAATAAAAATAAAATTAATTTTTTTTCACTTTCAATAAAAATTTTCTACAATTATTATTGTTTAGGCAAATGTAAAAAACCATTATCTTAACAAAATTATAAAGTAGAATAGGTTTTTATTGAATATTTATTTAAAAAATGTAATATTAATTAATCCCATTGAGTAGACCGATTTTAATATATTATGTAAACAAAGGTTAATTTACTCGTAAATGCAACATCTGCTTAACCTTATTATTCTATTAGTTAATTAAAAAAGAAATATGAATTAAAAATTGAAAAATTATATAGCTAATGGAGGTAAAACAAAATTTTTAATTAAATTAGGATTCCCTTTTTAGCTTTAAGTCAGATGTTGGTCATGATCTGAGATTTACATTAAGCGAAGAGAAACATTTCAGAATTTTATGAAAAGTTTGTAAAGAAATAACTTTTAAGTAATTTATTCTCTTTCTTTTTGCTGCTACTTTATTCACTCTTTTTATGGCTAGGCTTGATTTAAGCTCTCGGTCACTAAAACTTTGCTATTAGTTCCTATAACAAATGAATTATGAAATTTTAATTTTAGAAACATAAGCAAATGAAGATGGGAATAAAAATGTCTTAGTTTATTGCAGCTCAAGTTAAATTAAAAAAATTATGTATCTGAAGAAAATTTCAATAATTAAAATGTGTACGAAATATGGAATCAAACACTGTATTCCATTAAATAGGAAGACTAAAATTAGATACATTGCGATTACTAAATTACCTTAATAGATCATACATTTTTCTGCTAGTATTGAATGATTTTTAGTCACTATTGTAATGTTAGGGTTCCTAAATGGAGTTAACTGTTACAAATCAAGATTAAAAAATTCTTTTTTATTACGTTTTGAATAAATTGAACACTCGCTCATTTAACTAAATAAAGACATGTATTTATGAGAGACTGTAAACTATAAGCCGTATAAAATACAAATAAACAATTATTATTATATTTCACAGAACTGTAATTTCAAAAAATATTGTTTACACATAGACACACAAACTTGCAGGCACAGAGTATAAGTAAGTAGTTATTCCAAGCTAGTAGCGACCTGAACATTATATTGTTTGACGGTAAGATATTACGTACAATATCTTAAATTATAGGTTCAGTAAAAAAGAAATGTAAAATTAAATGTAACGTTTTCAAGCTACAGGATTTGGCAAATGTAGGAAAATAAGAACAGAATACTTTTGGATATTCATGGACGATGAAATCATTTCCAGCGGTAGTGGAGACTAAAATTTAAAAATAAGTTGGTCTTGACTGAAAATCCTAAAATCGTAGTTAATTCGTAGTTAATCGTAGCCACCATCGACTATTTTTTCTCACTGGTCGCTCAAATTTCTTAGAAGATGTATAACTTTAAAAAATGGTTAATTCAAATAGGCACATTAGTGGGATTAAATAATTTTTGTTAAGGAGGCAATGCCCGACTCCGTGGCGCGAGTGTAGCGTCTCGGCCTTTCATCCGGAAGTCCCGGGTACGAATCCCGGTCAGGCACGGAATTTTCACACGCTACAAATCATTCACTTCATCCTCTGAAGCAATACCTACGGTAGCCCAGAGGTAAAAGAAAAAAAAATTTAGGGAGGCAATACTTTCCTGAACAAATGGATTGTTAAAATATATGAAGAGGTATATACACGTACCAGGAAGATTAATCGAGACATATTTTTGCAATAAGAGTTGAAGAAAAAACTTTATCCTGCTATGGTTTTTTTTGTATTGTATATTGTCTGAAAAATGTATTATATTGAATAGTTGGTTGTAAGTGTGTAGTTTTATTGGCGTACTCAATTTATTTCAGCTCAGAAGTATTTGTCCTAGCGTAATTAACACGATTTTCATTGTAATTTTCTATTACATGTTTTCATTCCATATATATATTATTTTTATTCTCTATTAACCCACAGTCAGTATGTATTAATTTTTCCTCCGTTGTCAGATTCCTGAATTCTGAACAATATATTATTTCATAAAGTTCACTTCTTTTGTGTGATTTTCACTTAACCTTCCGATTTAAAATATCTAAATTTCACAATTCAGAAATTACTTTGAAGCCGTTTAATATGAATTTAGCTTTCAAAAAGAAACAATTAATTTTATGTTTTTTCCTCTTATTCATATTTATTTTCTGTAAATCTATATATTTTTTTTTTTTTTTAGAAAAACACTACCTTCCAAATTTTTGTCTTTTTTAAATAGAAAATTAATTTAATATGGAATTTTTCTTTTGGATTGTATTAATCACTTTTTTTTTATGAATGAATATATTATAGAGCTAATAAAATGATTTAATACAATTTAAGTATATGGTTTATTATGGATATGAATACACTAATTAGTAATGATACATATAATACGAGAAATAATGCCTTTTATTTAAAAATTTCTACCTTCCATTCATAAAGAAAGTCTTAGAGAACCTTTGATATCCAGTCACTTTTCAGTATTGTTGAAATATTGAAATAAAAAATTATGATCAGATGAAGTTGCTCTATATATTTAATTTCTTTGCTAGGTGTTAAACGTAATCGTTTAATTTAATAAGTATTACAAAAGCCGGTCTCCGTGGCGCGAGTGGTAGCGTCTCGGCCTTTCATCCGGAAGTCCGGGTTCGAATCCTGGTCAGGCATGGCATATTTCCATTTTTCACAAGCTACAAATCATTTATCTCATCCTCTGAAGCAATACCTAACGGTGGTACCGGAGGTTGAAAAAAAATTCTTTATAACCTAAGAAATAAAATGAGATGTTGGATTCTAGGAGAAACACAAAAGATGTGAGATGTTACCATCTTTCTCTTCATTTTTTGTTGACATAATTCTTTTCTGCTCTGACAAAATCAAATGAATTAGTTTTATTTCAATCAAAAGAACTTACCGGGAAGTTTTAGTTTTAGACCAATATCTACAAAAAAAAAGTGAGAGCAAAATTCAGGAAGGGCCGTATTTTGTAATACATTTTACATGTTTGAAATATTTTATTGTACTTTTCCTTTTATTCATTATTTTTACTTTATCTGGACTAATTATTTTGTAGACGAAAGTTTTATGCGATTTTTGAATACAATCAGTTGGATTTAATTTTCATTGTGATCTGTATAATGATCTTAATATTAACTAAGTAGAGACTAAAAATTTTAAATTTATAAACATATAACTAGCTTAATTTATTAAAAAAAGTTATTAATATAAAAATTAATGATGAAAATACAATGAAATACTTTTATTATTTGAATTATGTAGGAAACTGAACGAATGATTTAATTGGTAGGGTTATCCAGCCTTTCATCCGGAGGTCCCGGGTTCGAATCCCGATGAGGCATGAAATTTTTCACACACGCTATACAGGTAATTCATTCATCCCACTCATCCTTCTGAAGATATACTTAACTGTGGTTCTGGAGGTTAAAAAAAAAAATTCGTAGCGTTACAAACTGTCAATGAACTTAACGATTTTTAACCATATTTCCAATGTCATATGCTAATATTAATAAATTAATAAAATTGTTTTGTTTCACTTTATTATTTAAGTTGAGAAACTAGATTTTATTATTCTTTCCAAAAAACGATGTTTAAATAACAATTTCATTAGAATTATTTTTTATTGTTATTATTTCGTTTAATAATGTTATTTTGCAAATTATTTAATAATTTATTACTCTTACAATGAAAAACACTGTATTATTTCATATTAATTGTTGTGTGTAACACAGAAAATTTTTATTATCTCTTATCCTAAATTAAAAATAAAAAATATATACTCAACTGTTTTAATCAATTACAAATAAAATAACACTGTAGCATCGTTTATAACAAACCTTATTATGACAACTATTCTATTTCAATAAAGCATGTCACCATCGTCATGTAATGTGTACACACATAAATTTATAAATATATATTTATATATGTATACGTATAAAATTTATATAATATAAATGTACATTTTATTTATGAAATTATTTATTACACATTTGTATGTAGGATATATATATATATATATATATATAAATAGTATTACCATGCTTAATACATAAATATTAATTTATTAGTAATTGCTATTGAAGAAATTTTTTTTTTTGTAAAAGAGTTTTTCCTTTACGAGATTCATAGCAATTATTTTTAAATAAAAACTATATTATGCTGTTTAAATATATTTAGAAATTTTTACATTCATTTATATAATTACACTTACAAAAGCGATTTCATAATTTGATCATTCCAGTAAAGTATTTCTTTGAAGTTAATAATTATCAACGATTACTCATCTAGATAACAATTAATAGAATTCAATTTACAAACAAAAAAAATTTATTTATAATATATTTTAGCGCAAACATAAAATAAAAAAATATAAAATGTTTCCATAATTTTTCTCTCTTCTATCGCACGAGTTTTTATTCCTTGAATTCGGATTTATTAATCTAAATTTGTATTTTATAAATATGTACATTTATTTTAGAAATCCGATAATTATTTATCTATTACTATTCTGTTCATTTAGTATTCATATACTATTCTGTTTCATATAGTCAGAGATTCGGATTAATATCAAAATGTTGAATTTTACATTATTTTAAATAAAATTAAAATAATAAAATGTTTCATAATATAATATAAACTCAATAAATGATGTAATATTACATATAAAATGTATATATTTAAAATGCATTTTAGGAAATAGCAAATAAGTACGGTGATATTTTATTTTGAACTGACTACTAATAATCTTTAATAAAATTGGTTTTTTTCTTATGTGTACATTTTTATATAAAATTATCGGTCTGATACATATATCTATATCCAGTATGTCTAAGCTTTGCATTTTCTTGTCTATAAATATTTTTGATTGCTTTAGAAGCATATTATGGGCCGGTCACTGCAAAAATTATTTATTTTGTTAACATCAGATTGACAAGTATAAGAGGTATACTTTTATCTTTATAAACATAACTATAAGGTTTTAATCATGTATTTTTATCAGGTTATTAGGTTTTAATAATGCGATTTGCGTGTTTATAATTCGGAAAAGGATTGATTGTTAAGGTTTGTGTACAAAATAATTGTACTAACTACACCCGGTAACTTGCTAAGTAAATTTTTAAATGTTGAAATATCTTTTAGAAATAGTGAACATATGGTTGTAATTATTTCAATATTTACCAAATTATACTACATATTTATTTAAATAAATTAATTTAAAGGGATATAATTAGTATTTTTTTTTAAAAATGAAAATGTTGTTTGTTTATCATTTTAGATGTTTCATTGTTATGTTTATTAAAAATATCAATCCCATTATGATATTGTTATGAAACTTAATTTAAGCTGATTTTAATGTCTTCTTTTTAATGGAAACGATTTCCTTATTAATTGCAAAACTATAAAATGTCTACAATACATAATATGTTACAATTGGGGATATCATTTTGTGATTAACATATTAAATTATTTTTTCTCCTATTGAAGGTTAAATAGATATTACCATTACAACAAATATGAAATATTTATATTTATTATATATTTATATTATTTATTATATTTTTATTTATATTATTATATATTTTATATTTATTCATTAAATTTGATCAATGTGAGATATTATGAAATGTAATATTGAATAAGTAATCAAAATGCAAAGCTTAGGAACAAAAAATTTAAGTAATACTTAAATGTTAATTTTTGAAAAAAAAAAAAAAACAACTAGATAAAAATTAATAAATGCTACTTATATCAGAAACTATTAAAAAACTATTCATATAATCAAAACCATTAATTTCAATAGCATTAATATTTATTTCTCTACCGATAGCACGACCTGTAATAAGAACTCAGATAGATAAAAAAAACAGGGAATGTCATAAGTGAAATAATAAAAAGTTATGTTATTCTTTTTACATGGATATGCGATCAGAATAAGATTTTGAATTCAGATTTCATTACTAAAATTAATATGTATTATATTTGAGATGATTCCATTTATTATTTTTTTTTAACTGAAATAAAAATAACTAACTTAGAAGATTAAGCTATAAGGAGATTTTTTTCTTTATATTTTTTTTATTATTTCAGACTTGCCTCTTAAAATAATCTGGATCATTATTATTTTCTAATACTTATTTTAATATATTCAGTAATACATATTATTTATATGGAATTTTAACGAGATATCAGATGTATATCTTTATTTTATCTAAAAAAAAAGATATATATTAAATATAATTTGTAAAATAATTTATTATTATTTGAAGAAGTAAATTTTAAATAAAAGAAAAATTTTTTCTATTATTTGACTGCTTTACGTACTCGTGTTATATACTAAAATTATTGCATAGATAATTAGTGCCTGCATCCCTTATACACTTTTAACAAGTACTTTTTTTTTAATCTATAAATAAAAAAATGGTAAGAATAAAAATCTAATGCAATAATGCTTCACAAATATTAAAAATTTATTCTGGAAAATAATAAAAACAAAATTTCACAACCAAAAATAAGTACAAACTTTTCATAAAAAATAACTAGCAAAATTTTTCATGTTTTTATATGTATATAAATAAAGAAACTGTTTAATAAGCAAATAACAGTAAATGTGAACCAAATTGTTTTAAAAGTTAGTGATTTAAAAGAAACCAATGATCAGGAATGATATTTTAATGGGATTGCAGAGATGGTGAATGGTGGATACTGGATGTTAGATTGAAAAACAAAATGGACGTTGATAAAAATTTAATTTATGCTCTGTTTCTATTGTATCTTTGCTTTAATCGAATTTGAAAGACGCTTAGCAAGTGTGATCTAGATAACGTTTGCTAAGTAACGCTTGATAATGTTTTCTTCTTATTGTTATCGCTTGGTAAGTCGAAGTAACGTATTTATAGATATTATTTTTTATAAGTCACATTTGGACCGTTTGTAAAAAAAAAATTACTTATCACCAGATAATTGCGATTTTCAAATTATTATATTGAATTTTATTCTTGACACAAGGTGTATCATTTATCTTGCCCAAAAATTTTGATTGGCTCTTTAATTCTTATTCGTTATTTTGTTTAATAAAGTCATATAATTGGGATGAATTTGTCCAAACAAGTCGGAAAAAAATCTATGTATCAATTATTTTAGGAGAATTAAAAATCAACAGTCATCGATTAACGATGATATGTAATCTGAATTAACTCTAAGGGTTTCCTTATTATCAACATGGTCGTACCATGTAAGGAGTTTTCGTCTAGGCCTGCGTTGCATTGGTTTTATTGCGGTAAACTATAAATCGAGAATGAAACTGATTCATATGTTGTTGCGGTTGTAATAAAAATCAATCGGATTTTCAACCAAAGATAACACTAATGTGCCATCAGCTTTAAATCTCTAACAGGGATTCAGAATTATTAGATATACAAAACTGGTATTGCTATAAGAAGTGAACTATAAGAAGCGAATATTGGATTGAATTTTAAGATTCCACCTCGGTACGCTAGGTTGAGTGGGTAGGAGTCAAAGGATCTAGGGAAACTGAAAAGTATTGTCCGTGAAATGAATATTAAAATATAGAATAATATTTAGGAGGAGGAACTAGAGATTACAGATATTCTTAAAAGCAAACTTAATTAAATACTTCACTATCATCAAGAAGTATTTTAGCAACGTAGAAGTTTTCTCTCAGACCGTAAGAAACCCTAAAACACAGTAAAGTATCTGTAGAATTTAATAGTATCGCCGAAACTGAACTAAACAATATGATTTATCATATTGATGTCAGTTAAAATAAAATCAGAACGTAATCTTCGCCGGCCTCCGTGGCGCGAATCTCGTCCTTTCATCCGGAGGTCCCGAGTTCGAATCCCAATCAGTCATGGCATTTTCAAACACGCTACAAATCATTCATCTCATCCTTTGAAGCAATACCTAACGATGGTTTCCGTGATTAAAAAAAATAAATAAAAAAATAAAATAAATAGATCGTCATTTCTTCTTACTATATAAGTTAAAACTTCAGAATGATTTTTCTTCCCGTTTAATTAATTATCTCTGTTTCTAAACTCCTAAATTATAATCGAGGCTAACTAATTTGGGCAACCAGAATTACATTTTTCGTGACACAAGATATCAATATGTATGTTTGGATATGACCATTGTGACTTTGCCTGTACAGATTGTGTAGATTTGTATGTATGTTTGTTGATAATTCTTTTGTTACAATATATCAAAGTAATCGAAAATCTGAAGAATTATCTGTAACATAATTATCTATAAATAACATTAGTTTACACTCATCCGCTATGTACTCTATTCAACACTTTCGTATTTATTAATATGTTTACAATTTATATGTTTTTTTTAAAATTATTTATAAATAATTTCTATGACATGTGTTGTAAAAATAATTATTTTAATATATAAATTATAATAATAGTATCGATATTGATACTAAATATTGAAGTAAGGATAAGGACTTTAAAAATGTACCTCTTCGACGCTTATTCCAATGCAAATTTGCTAAAAAAAAACAAGTTTTTTTTAAACTAAAATGGAATATTTTATATTTTTCTGAATATGTATAATAGTTTATTTTGAAGGTGCATTTTAAACAAAAATTATTAAATCATTTAAATTAGCAATGCAAATTATCTGAAATGTAATTTAGCAAAGGAAGAAAAATAAAAATCTCTTTTAGATAATTTTATGAGGAGTGATACTGGTGCAGTAAAACTTTGTCTTGTTCAGTTGTTGAATGACATGATGTGGTTTGGGAGGACTAAAGACCGTGGTGCGAGTTGCGTTAGATAACTGAAAAGAGACGGTTAAAAAGAAGGGAATGACCACAAACTGAATATATAATTCATAATTTTAAACAGAATGAGTGAGAAGACGAATATGAGGTGATATACAGCGAAGCAATTTAAATGACTAAAAAAGTATCTCGTACTTTATCGTAAAAAAGTGAAATATTTTTTGTCATTTAGTACAGAAATGGTAAGTTTTGTTTATATAATTTTTCAGTTGAACTATGTTTGTTATAAAACTTGATAAATTTCATTTATGTGAATACTAGATTTTAATTCCACATTTTACTAAATATTCAATGATAAACTAAAAAAAATTACGTTGAGTGTTTTGAAAATGTTTAAGTACCATTTAAAACTCTAACTATCAAAAGTTTTGTAACACTTCCTCTATCTGATTTTTATGTTTCATGGTATGGAATCCTTTCCAAACATAACCTACTAATTTATGAGCTAAAAATGAAAAAAAACTATGAACGATAAAATAAAGTAAGGCAAACTAAAGTAATATTCTTAAATTGAATAAATACGGATTATTTTAAACAAATTACAAAAATTGGCGTTAAAATAAAAACTTATTAAAAGAAGGAAAATTAAGACATTTTTAGAATTTTTTTTACAAATACAAGAACTGTTTGGTTGTTAACTGTGGTTTGATTTAATAATTTATATAGACGTCTGATGTAATAATAAAATTGTAAGAAAAGGAGAAAAGGTTTAAAAGCAATCTGTCTGAATAACTATTATAAAAAAAAAAAAAAAATACTCTAAAGAGAGAGAGAGAAGAAAAAGAAGAAAAACATCATTATTTTCATTTTTCATACGTTAGTTATATATTAGAATATACAGTTATGCATACCAGTTTTATA